>JAQOWM010000230.1:0-11974 GCA_029041755.1 Resseliella maxima
GGTAAAGCAAGATAGCATGAGATCAAAAATTTACCAATAGTGATTTGAGCGATAAAAAATGCGCATCTTATCAAATCGAACATACCAGATGAAATGGCATGGTAAAATACTACACCAGAATAGAAAAAAAAGAATTCCAATAACAATTGAAGAATACATAAAAAATAATAGAAATACAGAACTTGAAGAAGAAAGAAGAAAAATCTCACAAAATGATATTGAAGAAAATTAATAATAATTTAATAATAATTGTTAAATTTTCTTTTGAAAATTTAAAATAAATAGAACGCCTAAGGGCTGCACCCATAAAAGAATGTGTTATTTCATTTTAATTATTCCATCCTCTTTAGGTATTTAGGTAACTGATTCTTATAGTGTAAGTAAATAGGTAGTATTTTTAAAGGTAAGTAAAAATTATATAACTTCAAAAATGGGATAAAGTCAAAAATAACAACAAATATGATGAAGTAGACTTTTTGTGTTGACGAAGTCAAAATAAATTAATTTTTTGTATGACGAAGTCAATTTATTTTGATTTTTTGTATGATTGAAGTCAAAAAATTAATTTGACTTTTGTAGGATTTGTAGTTAAAATCATTTTGACTTTTTTTGTATGACGAAGGCAATTTAATTTGACTTTTTGTATGACGAAGTCAAAATAAATTGACTTTTTGTATGACGAAGTCAAAATAATTTGACTTTTTTGTATGACGAAGTCAAAATAAATTGACTTTTTGCATGACGAAGTCAACATTATTTGACTTTTTGTATGACGAAGGCAATTTATTTTGACTTTTTGTATGACGAAGTCAAAATAAATTGACTTTTTGTATGACGAAGGCAAATTTTATTTTGACTTTTTGTATGACGAAGTCAAAATAAATTGAATTTTTGTATGACGAAGTCAATTTATTTTGACTTTTTGTATGACGAAGTCAAAATAAATTGACTTTTTTGTATGACGAAGGCAGAATAAATTGACTTTTTGTATGACGAAGTCAATATAATTTGACTTTTTGTATGACGAAGTCAAAATAAGTTGGCTTTTTGTACGGACGAAGTCAATTTATTTTGATTTTTGTACGACGAAGTCAAAATGTTCACTTTTTGTATGACGAAGAAAATTTGGACTTTTGTATGACGAAGTCAAAAATAAATTGACTTTTTGTATGACGAAGGCAATTTATTTTGACTTTTTGTATGACGAAGGCAAATTTAATTTTGACTTTTTGTATGACGAAGTCAAAATAAATTGACTTTTTGTATGACGAAATTCATTTTGACTTTTTGTATCGACGAAGGCAAATTTATTTCGACTTTTTGTACGACGAAGTCAAAATAAACAATTTTGTATGATTTCAGTACCACTTGACTTGTGTGACGAAGGCAATTTATTTTGGATCTTTTTGTGAATTTTACCAGTCAAAATAAATTGACTTTTTGTATGACCTAGGCAATTCATTTTGACTTTTTTGTATGAATTTATTTATTTTGACTTTTTGCGTTTACCGTCAAAATAAATTGACTTTTGTATGACGAGCGCGGCTCTATTTTGACTTAGAGAGACGAAGGTACTTATTTTGACTTTTTGTATGACGAAGTCAAAATAAATTGACTTTTGTATGACGAAGGCAATTATTTGGATTTTTTAGACGAAGGCAATTTATTTTGACTTTTTGTATGACGAAGTCAAAATAAATTGACTTTTTGTATGACGAGTCAATTCATTTTGACTTTTTGTATGACGAGCGCAATTTATTTTGACTTTTTGGTATGACGAAGCTCAAAATAAATTGACTTTTTGTATGATTTAGCGCAATTTACTTTTTGACTTTTTGTACGAAAAGGTCAAATTTATTTTGACTTTTTGTATGACGAAGTCAAAAATAAATTGACTTTTTTTTGTATTTATCTTGAAGTCGACTCATTTTTGACTTTTTTGCAGGACGAAGGCAATTCTATTTTGGATTGCCTTTTTGTATGACGAAGTCAAAATAAATTGACTTTTTGTATGACGAAGTCAATTCATTTTGACTTTTTAGAAGACGCGCAATTTATTTTGACTTTTTGTATGATTTTACGCAATTTATCTGACTTTTTTGCATGACGAAGTCAATTCTTATTTTGATTCTTTAGCGACGAAGTCAAAATAAATTGATTTTTGCAGGATTTAGCGCGTTTCATTTTGACTTGACGAAGGCAATTTATTTTGACTTTTTGGTATGAACGAAAGTCAATTTATTTTGACTTTTTTGTATGACGAAGTTTCAAAAGTGAATGTTTTTTCGTATGACGAAGTCAATTCATTTTTGACTTTTTGTATGACGCAAGGGCATTGTTTTATTTTGACTTTTTGTATGATCGTAGTCAGTTTATTTTGACTTTTTGCATGAACCGAAGTCAAAATAAATCGACTTTTTGTAGCTGAGCGAAGGCAATTTATTTTGATTTTTTGATCGACGAAGTCAATATATTTCTGACTTTTTCGTAGTGACGAAAGTCAAAATAAATTGACTTTTTGTATGACGAAGTCGAATTCAATTTGATTTTTGTATGACGAAGTTTCAAAATAAATTGAGCTGCGTCATACAAAAAGTCGATTTATTGTCTGAATTCGTCTATACAAAAAGTCAAAACAAATTGACTTCGTCATACAAAAAGTCATAATGTAGTTGACTTCAGTCATACAAAGTTCGCATTTCGGATTTTTCCTGACTTCGACATACAAAAGTTGAAGTATTTTAGGTTCTTTTGTAATCGACAGCACAAACGTTCTGCATACGATAATGAATGCAGGTGTCGTGTATACGATAAAATTTTAAAATGATTTTACATTCAGTGACAAAGTTCTATTATTTTGACATTTTTCCGTATTACGATGTCCTCAACGAAATTGTTTTTTCGTTATATTTGAATGGACGGAATTATATTCTTAAGAGTACTATTTTGTATACTATGAAGGCAATTCATTTTTTCAATTTTTTTTTTCGAAGTTAATTTATTTCTACTTTGGTAGAGCTGAAACAAAAGGAAAAAAAAAATTTAAAATGAAATCTATTATTTGATATTATTCGAAGTCAATCTAGCGGGACCATGCGGACGCACCGGCTGCTCTAGATTGACGAATAAAATCAAATAATAATTCCCGTTTCATTTTAAATTTTTTTTTTTTTCCTTTTTGTTCCTTTCTACTTGAAATCGTTGATTAAATTTAAGCGAAAAAAAAAAAAAAAAAAAAAATAGGTGAGCAAACGCTCCCACAAAAATAATTACTCTTAAGTCTAATTCCTCCATTCAAATATAACGAAAAAGAGAATATGTTGTCCGAGGACGGACAACGCTTTCAAAAACGGAGGGAATGTAGTGGTAAGAACCCAAATGTAATGTAAAAACACTGTAAAATCGATCGATACGCACACCTGCATACATGATCGTATGCAGAGGTGTTGCGGTCGGTCGATTACAAAAGAACCTAAAAGCCGTACGCTCGCATATGACAATCCATATGCGACTGCATACAGCGGGTCAGCCACATTATAACAAATTTGAATGAATAAAGTTTTTAGTTTTTTAATTCGAAAACCTAACCATCAACAGCTTAATTTCCTAAAACTTCGTCATACAAAAAGTCAATTTATTTTGACTTCGTCATACAAAAAGTCAATTTATTTTGACTTCGTCATACAAAAAGTCAATTTATTTTGACTTCGTCATACAAAAAGTCAAAATAAATTGACTTCGTCATACAAAAAGTCAATTTATTTTGACTTCGTCATACAAAAAGTCAAAATAATTTGACTTCGTCATACAAAAAGTCAATTTATTTTGCCTTCGTCATACAAAAAGTCAAAATAATTTGACTTCGTCATACAAAAAGTCAATTTATTTTGACTTCGTCATACAAAAAGTCAAAATAAATTGACTTCGTCATACAAAAAGTCAAATTAAATTGCCTTCGTCATACAAAAAGTCAAAATAAATTGACTTCGTCATACAAAAAGTCAATTTATTTTGACTTCGTCATACAAAAAGTCAAAATAAATTGACTTCGTCATACAAAAAGTCAATTTAATTTGACTTCGTCATACAAAAAGTCAATTTATTTTGACTTCGTCATACAAAAAGTCAAAATAAATTGACTTCGTCATACAAAAAGTCAATTTATTTTGACTTCGTCATACAAAAAGTCAAAATAAATTGCCTTCGTCATACAAAAAGTCAAAATAAATTGACTTCGTCATACAAAAAGTCAATTTATTTTGACTTCGTCATACAAAAAGTCAAAATAAATTGCCTTCGTCATACAAAAAGTCAAAATAAATTGCCTTCGTCATACAAAAAGTCAATTTATTTTGACTTCGTCATACAAAAAGTCAAAATAAATTGCCTTCGTCATACAAAAAGTCAAAATAAATTGACTTCGTCATACAAAAAGTCAATTTATTTTGACTTCGTCATACAAAAAGTCAAAATAAATTGCCTTCGTCATACAAAAAGTCAAAATAAATTGCCTTCGTCATACAAAAAGTCAATTTATTTTGACTTCGTCATACAAAAAGTCAAAATAAATTGCCTTCGTCATACAAAAAGTCAAAATAAATTGCCTTCGTCATACAAAAAGTCAATTTATTTTGACTTCGTCATACAAAAAGTCAAAATAAATTGCCTTCGTCATACAAAAAGTCAAAATAAATTGCCTTCGTCATACAAAAAGTCAATTTATTTTGACTTCGTCATACAAAAAGTCAAAATAAATTGCCTTCGTCATACAAAAAGTCAAAATAAATTGCCTTCGTCATACAAAAAGTCAATTTATTTTGACTTCGTCATACAAAAAGTCAAAATAAATTGCCTTCGTCATACAAAAAGTCAAAATAAATTGACTTCGTCATACAAAAAGTCAATTTATTTTGACTTCGTCATACAAAAAGTCAATTTATTTTGACTTCGTCATACAAAAAGTCAAAATAAATTGACTTCGTCATACAAAAAGTCAATTTATTTTGACTTCGTCATACAAAAAGTCAAAATAAATTGCCTTCGTCATACAAAAAGTCAATTTATTTTGACTTCGTCATACAAAAAGTCAAAATAATTTGACTTCGTCATACAAAAAGTCAATTTATTTTGACTTCGTCATACAAAAAGTCAAATTATTTTGACTTCGTCATACAAAAAGTCAATTTAATTTGACTTCGTCATACAAAAAGTCAATTTATTTTGACTTCGTCATACAAAAAGTCAAATTAATTTGACTTCGTCATACAAAAAGTCAATTTATTTTGACTTCGCCATACAAAAAGTCAAAATAAATTGACTTCGTCATACAAAAAGTCAATTTATTTTGACTTCGTCATACAAAAAGTCAAAATAAATTGACTTCGTCATACAAAAAGTCAATTTATTTTGACTTCGCCATACAAAAAGTCAATTTATTTTGACTTCGTCATACAAAAAGTCAATTTATTTTGACTTCGCCATACAAAAAGTCAATTTATTTTGACTTCGCCATACAAAAAGTCAAATTAATTTTGACTTCGCCATACAAAAAGTCAATTTATTTTGACTTCGTCATACAAAAAGTCAATTTAAATTGACTTCGTCATACAAAAAGTCAATTTATTTTGACTTCGTCATACAAAAAGTCTACTTCATCATATTTGTTGTTATTTTTGACTTTATCATTTTTGGTATATAATTTTACTTACCTTTAAAAATACTACCTATTTACTTACCTATAAGAATCAGTTACCTAAATACCTAAAGAGGATGGAATAATCAAAATGAAATAACACATCTTTTATGGGTGCAGCCCTTAGGCGTTCTATTTATTTTAAATTTTCAAAGAAAATTTAACAATTATTATTAAATTATTATTAATTTTCTTCAATATCATTTTGTGAGATTTTTCTTCTTTCTTCTTCAAGTTCTGTATTTCTATTATTTTTTATGTATTCTTCAATTGTTATTGGAATTCTTTTTTTTTCTATTCTGGTGTAGTATTTTACATGCCATTTCATCTGGTATGTTCGATTTGATAAGATGCGCATTTTTTATCGCTCAAATCACTATTGGTAAATTTTGATCTCATGCTATCTTGCTTTTACCATGGGGTTATTTACTATTGAATGACTCTACCGAATGTCAAAAGTACTAGCAGGTACTTTGATCAATTTGAAATGTACTGAGTGAAGACTGTGAATGTAAAATATATTCATTTGCGCGTATACTGTCGCTTCGTTGTTGTATGTTCGTGAAGCACACTCACTCACGAAAAAATAATGTAAATGTTTAAAAATATACGAACGGATTCATTGTATGGCATATTTCCCGATACAATGTCATTGTCTCGCTTAATCATTTCTTGATCATTTGATTTGAATGGCATAGCGAATCCAATCTTTTTATTGATGACAATAATAACATCGTCGCCATCGCCTTCGTTGTCATTGTACCGCACAATTTCTTCTTCGCCTTCGTCGAGCAAAACCTCCAATTCTCTATTGTTTGATGAACATGGTTCAAATAGCACGTTTCCTTCGGCTTTAATAGAAATAGCTAGTGGGTCAAAGCCACTATCTCTGTTCTGACTTTGGTCATATGCTAGGCCATTTGGTATATTGATTTCTGGATCATCGGTGTCAACATCACCAATATTTGTATGATCAACTTCAAGATTCGTGTTGACAGGAACTTCTTCTACCATTGTGCCATTGTTTTCAGTTTGATTTGTTTGACACAAGGCAATAACCATTTTATTACTTTGATTGGTGCTGTTCACAGAATTTTCTTTTTCAATAGAACTAGCTACTTCTGATGCTTTGGTATGAGTTTCAACTAATGCTCCGATGAGCTCATCATTGTTAGTAACATTAACGTTTTCAATATAGTTTAATTGTAAATCTTGAGCAGAATCAATGTTGTCACGGTTTTCTTTTGTGATGGCCTCAGATTTGTTAAATAAAATTTGATTATTTTTACTTTTGAAATTTCTTTATTTGCGTTGCTTACGCTTTGCCGGTTAAAGTAAGAAGAACAATGCTAATACATTTTTCAAATGGTATGACTGACAATTAACACCAATACTTAAACATGCATACAATACTACACTCTCATTGGTGGATTGTCGCGTTCCCACGCCACTCATACTAAGGCAAATCGGAAAATATACAGCAGTAGTATAAACATATACGGTTGAATGGCGAATTCACTCAAACAATGTCATACGGTCACACTAAGAGCTCACAGCTCGTCCATCCTGACTTGAAATCGTCCCGATTTTGCATTTCGTAGGGTGGCTTACAAATTCACAAATGAACAGGGTGTACATCTGATCTATAAAATAAAACTAAAAGACTTAATTAACCGGTTCTATCTCTAAATGAATAAGTGTTGCATCAGGGTTTGGTTCAGTCACTGTTTCATACAAGGGGTCAACCCACAATTTCAGTCGCGACGAATCTAATATGCCATCATATGGCAATTGAGTAACTCTACACCTATGGAGCTATGCAGTGAGAAAAAAAAATTCAAACACGTTCCCGAACGCCATCTAAATGAACAAACATAAATTAGATTCACCAACATTTGATACTGAATCTGAATAAAAATTGATTATGTGTAATTATATGAAAATAATTAAATATTTATGTACAATAAAATATTTTTCATTATTAAATTATCGAAATATAAATATTTTTGAAATAAAAAAATAAAAACACTTCATTGAGAAATTAAAAATACAACTAAAGCAAAACAAACTATTTATATTAAGTCTCCGCATGTTTATTCGATTGGCGTTTGTTGTATACATGTACTGGGTATACAATACAATACATGGGAAAGTTTACACTGTAAAACCAAAAGAATTTTTTAATTAGTTTTTTGGATTTTTATAGTGAAAAATCCGAATGGATAAAAATAAACCCAAATAGATTAGAATATATCTTTAAAAATATTTGACTCGAAAAAATTAAAAACATTTTGCGTGCTATGAACTAAAACAATATTTTTATAAACATTTTACTCGGGAGAAACCACAATCACCAATTCTTTGTTGAGCGACAACAATCCGTTGTTTTATTTCAATTTTATTTTACTGTGTAGTTGCTGTGTAATCGTTTCAGGCGACACTGACTTGACATAAGTTGTTTACTATATAACTCATTGAAAACATAACCGCATATTGTTTAGTGTGTTTATTTCCACACAAATTGACATTTCATTTGTTATTGTAATATGAAAATTATAAATCTATTCGAAGTGAATTGATGAAGAGTTTATTTAATTTACTGAAGTCACACACAATAGTGAACAAAAATGTGAATTTTGATTTTCTGAATTGAAATACAATGATTGTACATTTCTTTTATATATTTTATTTTTGGAAGAAACAACAAATTGCGTTACTTGTCAATCGAATTCCATTGATTTGATCGAACATTTTGTTATTTGTTTGCATATTGTCCAAAACGGTAAACAACAATTGTAGTGACATTTTATTTGCTAAATTAAACCAATTATGCCGTAATTCAAATCGTGTTGCAAATTGATCCACACTAAGGTTATGTTTATAAAATGTAAACAATGCGTTTGACAGTTTTGACATAAGCTTTCCCATGTATTGTATTGTATACCCAGTACATGTATACAACAAACGCCAATCGAATAAACATGCGGAGACTTAATATAAATAGTTTGTTTTGCTTTAGTTGTATTTTTAATTTCTCAATGAAGTGTTTTTATTTTAATTTCAAAAATATTTATATTTCGATAATTTAATAATGAAAAATATTTTATTGTACATAAATATTTAATTATTTTTACACATAATCAATTTTTATTCAGATTCAGTATCAAATGTTGGTGAATCTAATTTATGTTTGTTCATTTAGATGGCACTTAACCGGGAGACTCACATACAAATGTACAGGGCTATATAGACTGCTTACCAGGGTAGCTCTACACCCCTCAATATCACGAATCACATATCTATCATTATCAAGTTTCTTATGAATCACGTAAGGACCACGGAATTTAGGAATCAGTTTCTTGTTAATACCTGCAGTTACATCAACGTTTTGAATTACTACAAAATCTCCCTCATTGAACTATTTTGCTGGTCGATGACTATCAGCAAATGACCTCAGATTGGCTTTTTGTGCCCCTTCAATATTGCTTTGGCTTTGTGCATTTTGTCGCACCAATGTACGGTCATCAGGTTCAGTACTCAACTTGTTATCCAGAAATTCAGTCAATTCATCGACGATTTTTCCCCGTTGGTCAACACCAAATAAAAGTTTAGCAGGAGAAAACCCAGTTGATTTATGTACTGAGGTATTTAGTGCATACTCGACCTCAGCTAAGTGACCCACCCAGTCAGCGTGACTTCCAACATCAGTAATTTTTCCCGAAATGGGGCCCAAAATCCGATTAACCCTCTCTACCTGCCCATTTGCCCGTGGAGCCCCGGATGAGACTTTGATATGTTGCACATTGTTTTTCTCCATAAAGTTGGCAAACTCAGTTGACGTAAAACAGGTACCCCGATCACTAATACATCTACGAGGACGGCTGAAATGGCGGAAGTAGTCATTCAGAGCACATATCACTTCTTTTGTGCTCGTAGTTGTGGCTGGGTACAAAGCAACATGTTTGGTGAAGGCATCAGTGATCACTAGCAAATATTTTCGTTTGGAGTCTACCCTGGTAAACAGTCTATATAGCCCTGTACATTTGTATGTGAGTCTCCCGGTTAAGTGCCATCTAAATGAACAAACATAAATTAGATTCACCAACATTTGATACTGAATCTGAATAAAAATTGATTATGTGTAAAAATAATTAAATATTTATGTACAATAAAATATTTTTCATTATTAAATTATCGAAATATAAATATTTTTGAAATAAAAAAATAAAAACACTTCATTGAGAAATTAAAAATACAACTAAAGCAAAACAAACTATTTATATTAAGTCTCCGCATGTTTATTCGATTGGTGTTTGTTGTACATGTATACAACAAACACATACATACATGTATACATGTACAACAAACGCCAATCGAATAAACATGCGGAGACCGCGGAGACTTAATATAAATAGTTTGTTTTGCTTTAGTTGTATTTTTAATTTCTCAATGAAGTGTTTTTATTTTTTTATTTCAAAAATATTTATATTTAGATAATTTAATAATGAAAAATATTTTATTGTACATAAATATTTAATTATTTTTATATAATTACACATAATCAATTTTTATTCAGATTCAGTATCAAATGTTGGTGAATCTAATTTATGTTTGTTCATTTAGATGGCATTCGGGAACGTGTTTGAATTTTTTTTCTCACTGCATAGCTCCCTAGTTTGGAGTTGACAGCAGGCAAAGGTCCCAAATGATCAACATGAATCGTATCGAAAGGCACAGCTTTCTTCAGAATCGGATGCAACGTTGCGCAATTTCCATACGGTGATGCTGAGTAATAAATACATTTAATACAATTTCTAATAAAGTTCGTTACCCGTGTCTTCATATTCGGGAACCAATAATGTTTTTTAATGGTAGAGCAACACTTGTCCACAGCCAAATGTCCCGACTTCTCGTGAATCAATCGAATGACATTATTAATCATTTCAGCAGGGACATACATTTGCAAATGGCCGGCAGGTGATCGTCGAAATACTACTCCGTCGTTCAATTCAAAATTCTCGAGTTCCTCAGTTTCCAATTGCTGTCGCAGCTTCAAAATGACCGTATCTCGTGCTTGCGCCATCTGCAGGTGAAAATCCAAATCAGTTTCCTCAGTATAACAGACAGTCGGGGCCCGACTCAATGCATCCACATGTTTCATGGACTCCCCAGCTCGATGCACAATAGTATAATCATAATTTTCTAACAGCAGTGCCCAACGAGCAATTTTTGCTGAATTTGAACGATTGTTCAATGTCACCAAATTACAGTGACTTGAATTTTCCCTCAATAAATCAAATGACAACAGAACATCAGTGAGTTTATCTTGTTTGTGTGATGCCAAATCGGCTTTATTCATTTTTCTAAGGTAGTCAGAAGTGTATGTACGTTTCACAAAGCAAAGTTTAATGTGTGCTTGTCTTAAAAAACTACGCCCCAGTAACAAGGGGACTGACATAAGGTCATCAGGTACTACGTATAAGGGACAGTCACCCTATCGTTCAATTTAACTAAACACCGCACAATTCCATATGACATCAGTTTGACCTGTCCAAGTCCTTTGCATCCGGTATCAATAAGTCGTTCATCAGGTACATTACACTTTGGCACACACGATTTGCGAATGAAATTACGGGGACTGCCGGAATCAAGAAGAGACAAACAAGGGGTAAACTCACTGAAACTCACATCAAAAATTTTAAATGCAACACTTACCACTTTCAACTCCTCTATACTTTCAATCAACACATCATCATCAGTTTCCACAGCAGCGGCAGTTCTTTGGGCTGAAGCTCGGTTTGGGCAATTCTTATAAATGTGTTGTAAAGAGCCACATTTGAAACACGATCCCTCTGGTTTAGCTGGTAACGGACAATTACCCTTGTAATGCCCGAATTTCTGGCAATTATAACAGCGAACACCCCCTTGATCAGTTGGTTTAGCGGCAGATGGGACAGCAGTTGAGCGAGCATTCGATGAAGTACCGGTTGCACGAGTAGAGTTGACAGCAGTTTGTCGATTGACACCAGTTGATCGAGATTGTACACTGTGTCTAGCTCGCTTGCGTTCATAACGATCACATAATTGCTTCAGTCCATCAATGGTGGTGGCTCCCCACAACATGCTTGCATCAGTTGACTGATCACTTATCCCTTCGATAATGAGATCGACTAATTCATCTTCAGGTATGGTGGAATGAGCAGCAATTTCTTGCATCTCGATGATATATCGTCGCAATGATTCATCAGTTTGCATTCGGCGAGACCGCAGTTTCACATACAC
>JAQOWM010000725.1:0-53320 GCA_029041755.1 Resseliella maxima
ATATTTAGTGGTGAAATTCCAGAGAGAACGATTTGGATAACCCCAATTAACATACCGTCTCCCAGACAGCGATATTATGTAAGATAAATATATCAAAATGAATCTTAGTTAGCCGTTTGTGTACGCAGTTAATATATTGTTATTTATTTTTCAGGTTAGTCCAGAAAATATGAGCAGCTTCTTTCAAAAATATGGAGAAATTGAATCAACAAACATTCGATGTGAAAACAATGTCCTTGTTTGTGGTCTTATTCAGTATAAAGATTGCAAAGTTGCTAATTATTTAGTTGAACAAGGTAAAATCTCACTTTATGATATGGAATATGAGATAAAACCAATGAACGAATTTAGAGATGATCAGCACAGAAATGTTAGAATAATTGAACGTATCGAAAAATTATCATTAATTGAGGTAAAAAAGTTTGGAAAATTGACACAAAATACGCAAAATAATATTTTAACTGTCTTGAATGATGACTGCTTGCACCAAATATTCAAAAAATTTGATCAAATGAGTGATTTTCATTCCATTGCAAATGTTTGCATTAAATTTAATCGAATCGCAAAAGAAGCATTTCCATCCAAATTAAGGCAAAAAACTGTATCATTTATAGATTTAATGCATGATAGAAGTGATGTTACATTGTCTGAAATTGATCGATTTTTAACTAATTTTGGTAGCTCGATTTTTTGTGCAAGCACACATTGTGGTTCATTTTTGTTTAAAGATATACCGGACATATCAGAAATTTTATTAAAATTAATCTATAAGCACTGCCCAAATCTTATGGAACTCTATGTGTCCGCAGTAAATATCACAAAAAGGACTCTCCTTGACATTCGTCTGCTTCTTTCGCAATTAAAATGCTTACGAATCAATTTACCACCCGAATCAGTTTTTGGTCCATTTAATGATTGTTTGGTTCATTGTACTCAGTTGGAGACTTTGAATATAAATGGCATTAATCGTATTCAATACACTTTACCTGCGATCACATTTTCAAAGTTGATTAATTTTGAAAAGACTGTTGATGATATATCTTGTGATGAATTTTTAACACATAATCCCCAAATAGAAAGATTAAATATTAATTATTCGCCAAAGTTATGTGAAATAATTTCTAATAAATTGTCAAACATTCAGTCGTTAATTTTGAATGTCGGCGTATATGTGTTTACTGAAATGGATAATATTTATTTAAGGCATCTCAAATATCTAGATCTCAATTTATTTCTTAACATAAATGATAATTCAATAAGGAATTTGTATATATTTCCAATGAAAAATATAACACAACTTTGGCTTTATACTCCTGGTATCTTTGATCAAAACCTTTTAATTGAATTAACAAAAAATTTTCACGCCCTCAAAAATTTAACCATCCAATCAATCGACTATGGAAATTTGGAGCCTACAAATCAAATTACAATGGCCGTGCTGAAAGAAATGTTGCAATACGGTAAGCAATTGTCCAAATTAACAATATATTGCTCAGATAACTATATCTTTTATTTTGCGGCAAAAGATTATCACGAAGTATTGGAAATCATTAAGAATCGTGCCAATAACATAAAATTAAACATTAATATTGAATGTAAAATAACAAAAATGGTGTATATGAAATTTAATCCTTCACATTCTATAGAAAGATTCAAATACATTAATTTAAATATGTTCCCAAAGTGGTTGACCATTTCAGTAAACTATAGTTATGATCAGTGGGGTAACTAAGGGCAGCCAAATGTAGAGTCAAATAGAGGATTTGATGAAAATCCATTCAAATGAAATACTATATTGTTTTATTGAAGATTTTATTATATTCTCTTCATGGATGGCACCATTATGACCAAATAAAACAATTGATATCACAAAAAATGCAAACAAATTGTGTTGAGATTTTGAAGGAAAAATAGAGATAAGATGAAGAAGAAAAGAGTGAAAAATTTTTAATTTTAAGATTCGAGCTCATCGCTTGCACATTTAAACAGTTCTTTAGATTTATACAATTGAAAAAAATGAACAATAAAATGAAAGTATCTGTTGAATCTGTTTGGATTACCCGAGTGGAACAAAAGGCATTCTGATGCTAGAGCATATGATACAATTTGAAAAAGATACTAATTAAATTCAATGTACGATAATTATACTTTGGTAAGAATAATAAATTGATATCCAATTGTAATGAAATGTTTTGCTATGTTCAAATTTCTCAATGAATTAAATAAAAAATTAGGTAATTTTGAAAAAATAGTATAAATAATATGTTTTTTTTCTCTATCAATTCAAGAAGAATATATTTTAGATGAATCGGGCAATAAGTAAATGAGATTCATTATGTTTTTCCAATAGTTGATCGTTTATTTTGAGCAATTAATCACATAATTTCAAATCAATAATTAATTTTCAAAGAACTGATGAAAGTTTTTATGGATGACAATTCACTTCTCCGAACGTTAAGATTTGTTTTGCTTTTTATTAATGTCATCTTATTCTCAATTACAAGCTACCAACAGCCAAAAAGTGTTTTGAAAGATTTATATTCAGTTTCAGGCGATAATTTTGAAGGAAAATTCGATAAGCATTTTAAAAAATATTATATTAGATTTATTGAAACAAGTTGAAATATCATATTCCACTAATTTTAATTGAAAATACACATATATTTTTCTATATTTTTTTTATTTCACTGATTTTTTGTGCAAGAAATATAAATGGCAAAAATCTTTTTTGTTATATATGTATTTGCACACAATATTATTATATAGAGTATTATTTCCAAATGGTCAAGGTCAGCAGAAATTCTCTGACAATTAGACATTCAAAGGCTTGCATAAACGAAAATTTTGGCTTAAAACTTTAATTGATGCTATCACTTGTATCAATTCATTTGTATTGCATAATTCCTAGAAAATATCTATCTTCAATTTTATTCACATAAATAACGTATTTGAAATAATTTGTTTGAAAACATATCTCAATCGCTAATAGCGATTCGCTATAATGCACCATATTGCCATTTAACTTACCGGTATGTCGACGTGGTTGACGGCCTGCCATATCAAGAAATTCTTTAGATGCCAAAGTATGAATGACGAATGATCGCGAATGAATTTTATCTTTCATGAAAGGCTGTTTTAAAATGCTTAAAAATCATTTCATCATTGGAATCAGCGGTTGTTTTTCTCTTGGAAAAAATGGAACCGAGTAACGTAATGTTTTCATTCTTTTTCTTATTATGTCTGCATTTATCAATGTGGCATTCGTTGTATGTTTTTGCATGTAAAGAGCTTTGATTTCAAGACATTGACGCCACATATACGATTTATCAATGTAAACTGACTATACCAACGGAAACGGCAAAAAAAGAAACGATTTGCATTCCGTAACGTTGTATGTGCTATTCAGTGTATATGATAGAGATCGCCTGCAATGTAATGTTGCACGACTTATGCCGTAGCACATTAATCGCTCGTTGATGTACTTGCCCATGGCATGAAAGTCCACTGCATTTACTTTCACAATTTTGTTTGATATTTATTCAAATTCACACCGTACTCGTAGAGATGGCGTAAGAGGCAATGCATTTCTTTGCTAATGCGACTTCGCATTTATGAATGATATGCGACACCTTTTAGTGCTGAATTCCATGTGCAGCAAAGCCGTGCGTTATCTGTTGAATTTTAAAATGCTCTAAATTGTTCATTTCATCATTGGAATCAGATAACGCACAAGCTTGGGCTTTGATGCACGTGGATTCAGCACTAAAAGGTGTCGTTTTGATCTTAGGTTGATTTCTCAAAAAACAGTTTCGAGAAATGTTTAAATTTAGCTTTTGCATTTGTAATCAAAACAGTACTTCGTGTTTTAGAAGTAAATATTACAGCATGAAACCGGCATAAGTAAACTACTTATTTCAATCAGTTTAAACAGCTATTTTACAAAAACATGAATATTTATCGTTAAAAGACAGACGACAGACAGACAGACAGAGTTAATTTTGGATACAATATTTCAATAGTTTCGTATTTCTAGGCACACACAAGGCAACATATTCCATAAGGCAACATTTAAACACTTAAAATGTAGGGGAACCATTGAAGCATATTACCATTGGACAGGTGGTCACTTTGATCCATTTGATCGACTATAAACAAATTTACCCCCTGTAAATAAAACTCAACTACAAATGATGGAAAAGAAAAACAATATGCTAAGAATGGAAAACAGTAGTCATTGAGAATTTGAGCAAAGTGTTTGTCACCGAGTAACGTGTGTTAAGTTATTATTTTTCTCAAAACACATAGAATTCAATCATTTGGTCGATGTTTAGGAAATAAAATATTACCAATAAATTTGCGATTTAAATTTTCACCTCAATTTTTTGTAAATTAATAAATTATTTCAAAACATAAGAAAAAATGACACCAATCGACGTTGATTCATTGCAGACCACTAATTTTGAATTCGATATTGAAGAAAATCGTCGACGCCGTGCGCAAATAAATAACGATGTGACTGAATTACTAAGTATTTCAAAGTTTTTTTTGCAACATTATTCGACAACAGATCCACCAGAGAATGTGCCATTGATGGCTAGAAACAAAAATTTCACAATTTCAAAACGTGAAAAGAATGAAACCAATGTGAATAAAGTGCGTGAAAGGAGTCGCATTGTTCAAACAAAAAAAGTTCCCGTTGCCAACGTTACACCGACACTTGCAAAACGTAAACAAACGCGAATGAATAATGGAAGAGTGAATAAAACGCACGGGAATGGTGATGATATACCACCGATATATGATAAAATTAAACTACATCAATATTGTGTTGATATTGTCGATAGATTTTTCCACGGTCCACCACCAAATGATAGCGAGACTATAAAATCACCAAAAGCTGTACTTCCGACAACAACTACCAATCGAACATTATCAATCGATAAAACCATGCAAACGAGTGCGGGTGCGAAAGAAATAATTCTATCTAAACCAAGAAAAAATGCAAAGTATGCTTCGATACCATCTCGCTATATGAATCAATCGCCACAAAAGATTAGTAATGACAATTCACCTAACAGAAATAAATTACAATATCGACTTGTATCATCAAAATCACTAAAGATTTTGGAAGAAGTGGCACGGAAAGGAGCTGAAATTAAACGACATTCTTGTCTAATTCATAAGAAAGAAAGTATTCCATATCGTGAAATAAATCAGTCCACACAACAGGATAATAATCAAAATCAACTTCGATTCCGTGATATTCATCCAACTATTGAGCTTGTTCCATCAAATTCAATCTTCCCAAAACGAATATTAAAGCAATCAAATCCATCACAAGAGTCTTCATTAACAGGAATCAGAAGCATAGATGATGAAAATCAAAAATATATAGAAAGAAATGGCCAATTCAGTGTTGAAAGAGTTATTGAAATAAGGAATTTCGATGAAAATGAGCTTGATCAAAATCAAGTAAATGGAGATAAACAACTAAAAAAAGAGTTAAAAATACAGAAATTCCCAGTGTTATCAATAAAACCGCAGACAAAGTGTGAAATTGAAAGTATTTATGAAATAGATATAAAACCTAGCTCCACGAAATTCACAGAACTTTTTCCCAAAAACAAAAATAAAGTCATCGAAGTAGTGTATGAATCATCTGAGCATGAGAATGAAGAAGATAAAGGTGTTGATTTGGAACAAGAAAAAAATTCGACGAATAAATATATTAGACCATTTACTAATACAGCAGTTGTTCCTGTGAAATCTCTCAATGAAGCAGCTATTACTAATGAAACTCACGACGAATCTCAAGAAACACATCAAAGCCATTTATCGTTAAATTTATCTACATCCTCACATTTGACTGATGATGAAAAATCGCAATCAGATAAAAAAGTCACAAGCATCAGTAATTCAACGGAATTCAAACAAATACCAAAAACCGCTGCAAAAAGTGTAATCGACAAAATATTGGAATTCAACGAGTCAAATGAAATAGTTGGTACCGATAACAACAAAGCTGAATTTAGTGAAATTCAATCGACATTAAAATCTCAAGATAAAAAGAATAATTTTGACGATCTGCGGGAAATTTTACGAAAAATTCGGAATGATAAAACGACATTAGATGTGGCTTTAGATACGATTGAACCACCTGATTTCATGTCACCACCCCCAACGATGACTGATCGGGAAGTTCAATGCGATGATTTATTAAACAAAGATTTAAATACTACTCAAAATAATTTTCTGAATAATATCCATGTTGAAAGTAAACATTCAGCCAAAGCAACTGGATTTTCTTCACCCCAAATGGATTCTAGTATAATAAAATCACCAAAATTCAATAGAACCATCGAAAGCATTCGAGCTTCAGCTCGTAAACTAGACTTTGGTAGTGAATATCGCGCAGCAAGTCGTGAGCAAATCGAAAAAGCAGCAAAAAAATTCCTAAAATCGATTCTGAAAAGGGCCGATGATGGCATACCACAAAGTGCATCGGAGATGGAAGACAGTTCCATTATTCACTTGAAAACGGGCAAACAAAAATATCAAATTGTTGATGATCAAATTATTCAATCAAATTTTAATATAAAATCAAATGAAAAACTCTGTACATTATCGACGTCTAGCGATGGTACTTCAGTACAATTAAGAATGCCGAGTGAGAGATTGCAAACTGATTATTCTTCAAAATGTAATGAATGGATCAATCAAACGATTTCTGGATCTACGGCTACCTCCATTGAAAAATATGAGAAAAATTCGAAAACGAATGTGATTGATAGTCATCTCTGTTTTGATGGAAATAACGACTCCAGTGACTTAAGCGATGGTGAAATTCTAAGCGATGGTGAAATTCTAATACCATCAATCAATCATCGAGTATTATAATAAAAACCGCGGTGCCACTGCAAACTATTTTCTAAACAATACTTTGTTTAAACTTTGAAGTTCCTAACTCTTTTCATCATTTTTTAAAAATTTAAATCAATTTGTAATTGAAAAATTATTTTAATTTTAATGAGTGTTTTTTCCCAAATTTTTTCTTCATGTATTCACACAAAAATTAAGAGATAACTATTTTTCAAAACATTTCATTACATTTGATAATTTAAAAATTTTGTAACGAAGGAAAAAGCTAATCAAATCAAATATTCTAAAATTTCAATTTCAATAATTAATTGATTGCTTTCTTCCTTTTTTTTAAAATAAAATATTTTAATTGACTCTATAAACTATAATTTTTTATAATTGAAGTCATTCAAATGTTTGGAGCAGAACAGCCAAAAACAGACAGTTTACACAAGCGTTAGCCGTTAACAGTATAGAATCAGATTAGATTACAATGCATTACATCTTCGGACTTCAAAATATTAAAAATACGCAATAAAGTTAATTCAAACTATAAATATTCTTAATTTTTGGAAGGAAAAACCAATCGTCTGTTTTATCATTGCAATCTTTCCTACCATTAGCAGAGCAAAAAACTTCGGAAAAATTAAATATTGCGAAAAGATTGACCAAGCATGAATTTATAAAGACTCAACAACGAAAACGGTATCATTCTATCTATCTATATAAGAATAGTTTGGGCTAATAAGTTTATCGTACACATATTATTTGGGTATTTTTGGAATGCGTATTGATGTATTCATGTCTGTGTAAGTGAGAGCATTCTCATTTAATATGTATGCGAGGCAAGTGTTGAAGCGTCTTGGTAGTACCAAGTTGGTAAAGAAAGCGTGCTTGCATTGAATTTTGTGAGTATTTGTCAATTTATTCGCTGTATGCTATCATTTAAACAGACACCAGTTTTTAAGTGGTTACAAAATCAATTTAAATCTTAACATTAACATTAAATTCAATTGAATATATATAAATGTTGTTGGAATGAAATGCAAAAATCAATTCTCAAAATCTTAAATGGAATCATTAATCGAGTACACAGTTGAATTGATACAATTTCGGTGCTGGAACGGGAATCTTATCGATGGAATCATGATTATTGAAAATAGATCATTTTCTTTATTTACAATTTAAAAAAAAGTAAAATATTTCATCTAAACCTAAAATAATTTGGAATGACTCTATCGAATAATGCGTAATTAATGTCTATCTTCTTTTAATAAAATACATCCAAAGCATTGAAAATTAATAACACAAAGAATCGTGTACGATGTTACGGTTGAATTTTAATGCTGCCTAGTGTTGCGCATCAATGGAACAAGCAATGAAGGTGGACCAGCTTGACGCAAAAATGGATGAGTGAGCAATTCCGCAGCTGTTGCACGGACAGTTGGATCACGAACAAGCATACGATCTAAAAAGCTTTGCAGACGCGGCGATACTTTATGCACATTTTTTAAGTTTGGTGGTTTTGTGTCTCGAATGCGACGCATCGCTTGAAGTGGTGGTTCATTGAAGAATGGAGGCTCACCATCAACCATTTCTATAACCATTATGCCAAGTGACCAAATATCGACCTCTGGGCCATATGGCAATCGGCTTATCACCTCCGGTGACATCCAGTCTATTTAATAAAATAAAATACATTGCAAATTGTTAACTAAAATTAATGATAATGCAAAATAAATAAATAATTCATTCAACTCACATGGTGTTCCCACAAGCGATTTACGTTTTGGAAGCTCTTGTGATACTTGAGCACAAAATCCAAAATCAGATAGTTTTACACGACCATCAGCCGCCAATAGAATAGAATCAGATTTAATGTCACGATGAATTACTCCTTGTGAATGAAGATATGCTAACGCTTTCAAGCATTGTTTGCATACGGTAGCAATTTGCTCTTCATCCATACGCGAATGTGTCACAATATCAGTTAAAGCTCCACCCTCCAAGTATTCCATAACAACCCAAAGTTCGTCATTCACCAGAAAACTGCTGTATGTTTCAACTATATTCGGATGGTGATAATCACGCATAATTACAACTTCATTAAACAGTAATTCACGACGTTGTTGTTTACGCAGATCCATTTTCTTAACGGCTACTTGGCGACCTAATTCAAACATAAACATTTTAATAATAATTCAGAAAATTTACGTATAATCAATTCAAATTTACCAGTAGATTTGTACGTTGCTATGCAAACTGTTCCTGTGGAACCTTCTCCAATCTTCATGAAATTCTCCAAATCTTCTCGTGGATCGCCAGCCGAAACGACCATTTGCAGTGCAGCTCGGAACTGTTAACAAAAACATATGTTTTAAACACAATTTTCATTCAAGATGAATTAAAATTTAAAAATAAATAAAATGCATACCTGTTCGTGTGTCAATCTTTGTTCTTGTTTCATGTTATTGTTGGAATTGTTGTTGCTGGTTCCATTGTTGTTGGAATTATTTTGTGTATTTACATTGTTGTTGACAGTATTTGCATTTTGATTTGTTGATTTTGATTTTGATTCTGAATGTAATTTGAATTGGCACCACCACTAGTTCCTCCGCTTGAACTAGATGCCCTGGAATGTTGTTGCTGTTGCTGGTGCTGATTCTGCTGCTGTTGTTGTTGTTGTTGTTGCTGTTGTTGCTGTTGTTGTTGTTGCACTTGCTGCTGTTGCATTGTCATTTGAGAATTCTGCATTTGATGTTGTATGGACGGAGTTGGTTGCTGCTTATTTTGAACATATTGTGAGTGTTGATAGTTCATTATTTGATGACCATGATGGTGATGTTGCACGGGTCCTTGTGACATTTGATTTTGAACCGACTGTGGCAACGGATAATTAGGACGTTGAGCGATATTATTTGGCTGCATGGCTCCCATCGGCGATGCCTGTTGTGGTCTATTTATGAAAATGGACATTTATAATGAATAAGTGATTTTTAGCACTAACAAAAATTAAACACACGTCTATCTCAATACATGTACATTTCTTAAATTTATATGTAAATTAGCATTTGGCAGAGATATAATTGGAAACTTTGGGTGGTAAGATTGTACTCTAAAGGAAAAAAAATAATGTCATGACAAATGAATTGACAAAATAAATCAAACAAATGGCATGTCATTCATGATCGGAAATCTTAAAATTCAAAAAATTACTGAACCGCAAACTGGTTCCGCGAGATGCTCTAATTAATTTTTGCTTATTTAATATGACAAATTTGATAGTCTCATTTCACATATTGTGCACACCAAATCCATCCAGTCAACCACCTATTTGGTTTCATTGAGTGTCTTCTTCTAGATCACATTTTCCATCGCTTTTCATTTGACTCAATGAATGAGCACCGAGCGTGTTTAATGTCGATTCGAGTTTTTTTTTTTCTTTTAGTTACCTTCTTCAGAAAAATTTCATTTAATTAAATTGAATTTATGTACAGTAGTTACCAATTGCACGACATTATTTGCATCGTACACAATGAACGTAGCAAAAAAGACACAAAAAAAGAGAACCGTTTCAATTCGACCGAAAATATACGATGAGAATATAACGTAAAGAACAGTCGTTACTTTGGCAACCGTTTTGTGTATGTGATTCATAAACAATATCAACAACAGCTCTTTTGTTCGAAAAATGTTGTTGTATGCCGATCCCTACTTTAATCGAGCAATAATAAGAACCATGAAAAGAATGAACAAATCACGATTCTGACAGTTAAACCGAAAAATCATCAAGCATATCGTTGTCGTCAAGTTTGATGCCATTGCAATTATTCTAATTTGGGGAGACGAATTTATAAGTAAAAAGCAACAAAAAAATATCAACAGCAATAACAATAAGCTACGAAATTGTATGTGATAATCTGAAGAGTGCGTGTTTGCTTAAGAGAACGTCGATCAAAAAGCACACACATACGAAATCATAAACACAAACACGGGAGAAAACAGAATGACTGAAAAGAATGACGAAAAAGAAAAATATCAGAATGGAAACATTAAAAAATAGATAAACGGAATTTTTTTCTTTGTCGTTGTCATCATTGTCGGTACAAATAAAGATCAACTTTCTGTCGTTATCTTCCATATTTGTTTTCTTTTCTTTTCTTTTCATTCCATTCTCATTAGCGAATTACATGCATTTATCTATTCCCATGTTAAAAGAAAAAAAAAAACCAAAAACATGTAAACCATTTTGTGAATTGAGATTGCCGAAAAAGCGCTCAAATCACAAAGAGTATCTTAAATGTTGTTCATTCAACCTACTTAATTAAATTATCATCAGATGAGATTAAACTACAAACTAAATAATAAATAGATGCAAATTTTATGACGATAAATGTTTGTATCTTAATCTCAATCTCATTCTTTTTTTTCTTTTATTTTTAATTTTATTTCTATTTTTACCTATAAGGTGCGGCTGGTGGAAAATCGGTATGCACTGAAATTGAGTTCTGAGTCATGCCATTGCCGTTGCCGTTGCCATTGAAGCCCTTTATATCATTGGCAACGTTCATGCCATTGTTGTACTGTTGATTCATTTGCATTGGATGCGGAGGTTTAGTCACATAATTAACTTGTGGCGGCATATTTCCTGCTGAACTATGATATTGTTGCATTTGTGTTGCATTCATATTTGATTGCATATTAACATTTGACATTGGAATTTGTGATGGTTCTTCTGGCACTGATGGTGGAACATTTGCTGAACGTCGTTGTACTCGTGGCGGGCTTGAGCTACGCAATGAATTTGATCGTGCCACATGCGATGTTTTTGGCAACTGTATACCATTTGCAGCAACAGCTGTAACCGTACTGTTGCTAAGTGTTGATTTCATTGACACTGTATCATCCATATTTGCATTTGGTTTGTGAAAATGTGGGCGTACAATTGTTTTCAAATCTAAAATCTCTGTTTGTGTAATTTCAGATGGATCGACAAGTGGCAGAGGTCGATTTGTTGATTTTAAAATTTGATTGTTGCCTACAATAGATGCCCATTGTAATGGTAAACCAACATATCTACCTTCACGTTTATCAAATCCCGTATGCACACGATGCTCAAAATTGCTGGGCATCGATATTTGTGGCTTTTTTTTTCTTTTTCGAAAACATTTTTGTTGTCGTTATTTATCTGTTTCCTTTCAACTGTGTGACTATTTTGCTGTCAATGATTATCTTGGAATCAAAGTTTCACTTAATTTATTGCGCTAACGCGATTTGTCTGGTTTCATTCACACACAGCTCAATCTCGTCAATAGATATTTTATTTTCTCAACGATATTTATGTGTTTTTTCCCCTCTATTCGGTTTGTCACTGTGCAATATGTGATGCGTAAATTTCACATGCGATTTTTATATTTATTTGCGAACCACTTTTTTACAATCGAATACTTTCTCGGTGAGAGTTGTACAGCAATTATCGACAAATATTTCTCTTTTCACATTTCATCACTTAACAAAATGACTGTTGATTATTATTTTATGTACAATTTCATTGTTGTTATTAGTTTTTATTCACGATGTCTCTTTTTTATTCTTTAATCTTATTGATTGTTTTAAATTGATGTAAAATGTAAATTCAATTTTTTTTTCGTTTATGAAAATGAATAAAAAGAAAACATATACAACAAAACAGCTGGATTTTAGTAGATCAACAAATTAATTACAATATCACTCGTAAATGTATAATGTAAATTGGCAATACATGAAAAATGCACTCGAGAATAATGGAATGTTTAAATTAGCTCTTTGTTTTAAATTTCTTTTATCTGTTTCATTGTATAAATGCACTTTCTGGACGTTGTTCGTTGTTTGGTTGGTAAGGTATCAAGCGAAATTGAAAATCGCATACTAAAATGATATAATTTCATACAAACAGATATTATGGTACAGTTTTATTTTTGCTCTGTTTGCTTATTATTTCCGACGTTTGGCCGTAATTTAATCGAAACTATGCGTAATAGTATGTCGAGCAAGTGGCAAACAAAAAACGAAAAAAAAACTACTATTAAAATGTTTTGCAAGTGCTGGGGCTATATTTCGATCAAACAGAGCAAAGAACGTCTCACTGACGAGTATGTGAGTTTCCAATTACATTTTATTTAAGTTTCAACTTTTTTATTCGTTTGCTTGAATTTCTATGGTTTTTTTTTTTTTTTTTGTTATTTCTTACTATTGGTGCATTCACTTATACACTGGCTTCAACTACAAAATATTTCCGTGCCTTTTTTACATTCGTTTCACATTTCGATAGATAAAAAAAAATCATTTAAAATATTGTTCACTTGGGCAATGAAACTAGTGCCTATTCATTTTTCGCCGTCTCTCTGTCTCTCTCTCTCGATCTCTATTTATTCAAATTTATACAAATTCCATTGAAACGAAAAACTTTTATCGACATTGGAAAGAAAAATAGCGCACGAACACACCGAAATACGTATTCAGAATACAAAAGAATACGGTTGCTAATAAATAATATGCACGTTGGAAGAATTCTTGCTCGCTTGACAAACAAACCACATACCGATGCGACTCGTCACTATGTGCTTGATTGTTGTTGTTGTTGTGTGCGATTTGGAAGCCACCAAACAAAAGTCTACGATCTATAATTGTCTTCAATTTATTAATCCATATATTTGCATTAATTCACTGTACTCTTTCAATCCAAATAATTTTCTTATTAATTCGAATTGCGGTCATTGTTTTCCATATGCACACAATAACAAAAAAAAACTACTCGGAACGGTTTTCTTTTTGTTTCAACGTTGTTTCACTTTTATTTTGTTTACATTAAAATCACATTCTAAACTAAAATCGTCAGTCTTAATGGCAGCTATGAATAAACAAACAAATTAAATTACGTTTCGCTACTGAATCAACAATAAATCGATCGATTCTATCAATACTGCACTCAAAATTATCGTCTGATCAAGTTTTATTTTTTCCTTCACAATAATAATAAAAAGAAGACAAAAACCATGCAATAGAGAAAAAACCTGCAATGCATACACTTTAAATCACCATTTTTAATTTATGTACGTGTACGTCCGACATCGAAAGCGGCAACTACGAACTGAAAATGCAGAAAAAACAACGAAATATTGAATTAGATACAACCACCACACAGTCGCCGTGTGATCACTTTCGGTATGAGAGAGAATGGTAAATTACGGTTGTGTGTGAGAATTTTATTGTATCGTTTTAAAAATCATCAGCGCTTTTAGTGGTAACTCTGTGTACCTACGTAGGTATGCAACATTTTGATTGAGTCTCATTGTTGTTGTTGTGCAATAGTCACATTGCATCCGCCATAAACAATGTGTCCCAAAATGATTCACAGCCAACTTCACACCAATTGTATACATTTCAATTAAATTATTATATTTCAATGTTTGGTAAAAATTTTATTAAAAATTTTATTAAACATTTGATTCAAACTCTGAAAATATATGGGAATAAAAATTTGTGGAAATTAATACAGAATGGGGTAGGAAAAAAAAGAAAATATTTTATTTTTAACCAATTTTTTGGTTAACATTGGGGAAAAATAATATTTTTTTTTTTTATTGGGGAAAAAACAAAAGGTAACGATTTTCTTCATTTTTGTTTTTTTCATTGAAAGATTTTTCTTGATTTCTTTTTATTCTTTTTCGCTGCTACAATTATATTTTCTTTCTCATCTTGTTGGATCAAATAATTTCCACCAGTCAGCAAATTGTTTCACTTTCGGTATTGGATTGTGAATTTTACGCGGTCTTCTCCATAATCGAGCATCTAAATTCAATATGCCGCCGATAATTTCCTAAAATTATTATTTTTATATAAATTTGTTATTAGATATTGATATATTTTGTGAAAATGAATAATTATCTGCATTAGTTTACCTGCGCAAAATTGCTGGGAAATTGATCTTGATCTTCAATGACGTGTGCAAATCCACTGTCCATGCCAAAATTTACCCAAAAATATGGTAATCCTTTGGGAATCGCCCTTCGAATATCACGATCCTTCAAGCTAACCAATTGCTTGTTGGTTGCCCATTCGGTTTCTGACTCTTGGATTGCCTTTTTGAAGTAAAATTGTGCCATTTCAAATTCTCCACTTGGTACACAATGAATGACCTAAGGGGAAACAACAAAAGTAAATAAAAATCAATATTGTAAATATTCTAAATATATATATTCAGAAGGAGTTCTCAATCCCTAGTGAATTACCATATGTGGTCGTCGATGCAAATATCGTACGGTTTCAAAGAATATTACATCTTGTTTTCGAGAACTAAACATGCGATTAAGTGCGGTCATTAGCTCTCGAATTTCTATCCAAACATCATCTTCGAGTTGTGTTGAGCATGTGACATGTGCCAATGGCGCAATGAGACAATGGCCTGATGTCAAACCTTCATGCCATGGCAATGATAAATATACATTTTTTCCCAGCGAAACAATCAATTGTTTTTCTAATTTTGGTGAATCAAAGCACTTATCACATGAGTCAAGTGTTCGTTCCATCTGTTGATGTTCCCGAATTGCACGATCTCGTTGTTTTTTATCCATATCAGTTTCACTGATATTTTTTCGTACTTTATCGGCAAAAATATCATCTAAGTCATCATTTGGATTTTTATGTTTGCCAGCAATATTTGCAAATTGCATATCTTGATCGGCGGCTGATGTGAATTTTTCGGATTCAAACTGAAATGAAAGGAAATGAATTGATTCAAAGCAACCAATAAAAAATTATTTAATTATCAGTAAAAAGAAAAATGAAGGTACGCCATACCATTTGCTTAATATCATATCTGTCATCATCGGCAAAGTATCGGACACGTTCACCGTCTGCATGTGTTTCAGCTTTCTTTTGTTTCTTTGCTTTACGACCGGCTCTGCCGCCCCACAAATCTTCATCATCTCGTAATTTCGCAATTGGGCGACTTGAACCTTTGCTATTTGTCATTGATAACACTACATCATCCTCTTTTTCTCGTTTGTTTTGCGAATCACCAGCACGCCGCTGAAATGACTTTGCCAACACTTCATTTTTATGTTCAGTTCGAAATTGTCGTGCTTTATCGAGTTTCGCTTTAAGCTCTTTTGCAAGTTCATCATTTCCCATAATTTCTGCTTTAACTAATTTTGCTCCCAGTTCATTCATTTGTTGGTCTGTCAAAAAATCGTCTCGTGATGCCAGCGATACACTTGGTTCTGTTGATTTCGATACTGCTGAAGGAGATGGAGATGGAGATGGAGAATTTGATCTTCTTGATGATGATGATGATGATGAACTTTGCCTTCTTAGAGGACGATTTTGTGTGGTTGTAGAAGTTGCAGTTGATGATGATTCGGTTTTCTTTTTCCAGTTTGATTGCCGATCTCGATTAGTTTGCCTTGATTGGTGTGAAGTTCTTGTAGTTTGTTCATCATCCGAATCATATTTTGGTTTGGCAAATGCTTTGGGCAAGCCATCACCACCGTCCTTCCAGTATGGATTCAATTCACGAATACTTTTACCCGGTTCATATGCATCAATGCCTTTTCGTTCATCCTTTTTTCGTTCTTTTGCTTCTGTACATTTTGTAAATGTAGGAATGGACGAAAATCCACCAAGCCAATCATCACGTGTCACTTTTTTTTCAAGTTTTGCATCATTTTCAATTATTCCTTTTTTCTCATCACTTTTGTCTTTCTCCACCCATGCGTCACTTTCACTATCGGATGAATTTGTTGAACTGGCATTACTAAAATTCTTTCGTTTATATTTCCTTTTTGAAATTCGATCTTCTTCTTCTGAGCTGTCATCAGACTCGCCCGATGAACTATATTTTCGTTTTTTACTTTTCTTTTTCTCCTTTTTGTGCTTCTTTGAAGATTTCTTTGACTTTTTTGATATTTTTGATTTTTTTTCCTTTTTTTTTCTAGAAGTATCACCCAATTGTTCATCTATTTTTTTCGATACAGAAGGTAGCATCCATTGATCATCGCCACGAAATTTTTTCTGTAGCTCTTTTTCATCCCGCCGTTTTGCATTTTCCTCTGCCTGTTGAAAAATATTTGGATTTATTTATTGAAAAATAGCAAAAAATTCACTTAATTTATTGTCTATTGTTTACCCGTTTTAGCAATTCGGCTCGTACTTCTCGAAGTTCTTGGCGCGCTTTCTCTTTTTCCCAACCACTTTCAAATTCAATAAACGACATTGTTATTATAACACTTTTTGGTTTTTTAATCAAAAATGTTTCAGTTTAACAATTTATTAAATTTTATTTGAAATAATATATTTGCTATGTGTTCGTTTGTTAGAACACTGAATTTGCTTAAATATTCAAGTCTGACTTAACATAAACACATTTGACATTAATATGTCATGTGAATGTGATAAACTATGTGACATCTGTAAAATATTTGTGTCATTGTTCCTCACGGGGAAAATTCATATAGCAAATGAGTTAAGATTTGTATTGATTTCTATGATCATTTTTTGATTTGTGCAAGCTTTGTTATGTATTTAAGTTTGTTTTTTGAATATAATTTCCTTTTTAATATATTTCTTATAAATGAATATTAGATAATTTGAAAATTTATTCACAGAAACTGCTATTAGGACAGTCTTTTTGCGCCATCTATCGTTCGATATGGGTTCTTAAACAACATAAAATCTAAATAAAAAATTGAAATGTTAACTAATTAAATCTAAATTTAAAATATAAAGTTGAATAAACTTGAAATTAGTGGAAGTGCGGTTATTAAAAATATTTTTTTCTCTTCTTTTCACCGTTAGAATAAGAAATGATGCATTCTTTTGATTGGAATATGCGTTCTTATGCGTTATTCCAAGGCTTGTAGATATATATTAATCTGGAGCTATTGCGTTTATTTTAATCAAAGTTGAAATTATTAAAAAAATCAAGTTGAAATTATGTTCAAATTTTTCTAAATAAGATGCCCAAATCTAATGATCTTTCTCGAAGCACTTAATGAATTATTGGAAAATTGCTTGGCAATTGAAATGAAATCTTAGAATGTTCCTTATTGCTTAACGGCAAATGTTTTCAGGATGCGTCAACACATGATAATTGTCAGAATGAAATATTGATTTGGTAATGAAATGTGCTCACGTGCGTTGCATTACGTTATTGTTTTGGGCGCGTTGTATAGCTCAACATAAATTTCAAGCCAATTGTAATTGTATTGGAATATGCTTTGCGTTATATTCTAGGTTTAATTTAACAGCTGTACATATGATGCTATTGATCATTGAAGATTTCATTTCATTTCATTTCCTTTCTGGAACTAATTCAACAGGCAACACATTCAATTGTGTTTGTGCCAATTTTTTCTCTCTTTGACAAAAATAAAACTGATCAAGTGTAAACAAAAAAATGGAGACAACAAGCATGAATTATACGAAACCAAAGCTCAATCTGATCATTGCTCTAATTTTTTTGGGAAACTTTTATGGTATGCATAAAAATCCAGTGATAATAAACATGATTAAGAATAATTGTTGTGATTCTAAAATTTTCCTTAGCCAAGAACAATTAAGAAGTGTACATTCTGTGTAGCATTGAAAAATCAATTAATTCGCATGAATTTGATATTTATAAGTTTGAATGAGGGAACAGAAGTATATTTGAATACTTAGTGCATTTGTTTGTATTGGAATTGGTTCTTGTGATTTTTATTTGGTTGTTGAACATGTAAATAATGAATGATTTTAAAAATATAGGCTCAAATGCTGCACAGTGCGTAAACCAGATGGCTGAATGTCATGATATGCATGGTCAAACGATTGAACACGGTCGACACTATGTTCCAGGGCCTGACATTTGCAGGTATTTCAAATTATTTGCAAATATTTTCGAATGGAAGTAGTCTCAACAATGAAAATTGATTTGTCTTGTAAATTATTTCATTCGTCATTAGATTGTGTATTTGTGATAATGGTCATACAAAAGGATGTAAAGCTGTACTATGTACACCACCCCAGGCATGTAAATCATTCGAACTAGGAAACTCGTGTTGTGAGTTCATTTGCTTGGATGATGCATTAACAGGAGGTGTCGATAAAACACCCGATTTTGGCATATGACTAATCGCAAGTGGCGTTACAGCTATTCTGTCATTAACATTACTGTTTCTCATTGTAAATCGTTTTCGACAACGAAAAATTCGTGTCAGCGCAAATCGACAAAACAACGAAGAGCCACGAACAAGCATCGGATACATTGGTGGAAACTATATGAATAATGGTTCATTGCTCTAATTTTTTTGGGAAACTTTTATGGTAGCAGCAATCTGTTTCAACATTCTCGGCTTCTGTTTAGATGATCTACATATTGTCAATCTGTTTTTAACTGATTTAGTATAAAAGTGTGCGTTTTCACATTTTCAAATTCATTTCAAAACGAGAAAGAAAAAAGAAACAGTCAGCAATTTAGTTAGAATTAAGTGTTTTTATTTTTATGCAATTTTCATTTAATAACATAATCTTTCTTTTTGCCAAAAAGATTATCATGAAGTTTTAAAAATCCTTGCGATCCATCATCAATTATCCTTTGAATAAAATCCTGCACATTGCGCCAGGCTTGTTATGTGAAAAAACAAGATTTCGAACAAAATGAAAATCATTTGCTTAAATCACTCAGCAGTTACAATATGCATTACAAAGAAAATCATTCATTTTCAACGAAATTCAATGATAAAAGAGAGAAAAAAGTAAAAAAGTAAAAAAGTAACAAATGATAGAAAAATTTTAAATAATTTCATTTCTTAACAACATTTTTTGATTTGGATCGTGATTTAAATGAGTGAAATTTTTATTTAATTATCATATAAAACAAAAATCAAACTAAAGGAAGCAACAGCTATGCAACACTAATTATTATTAACAACAGCCATGCAACCATGTATCAAATACAGTTTTAATCAATTTAGAACAAAAAAAGCAACTCCAATTTTACCAAATTTCAATTAAAAAAAGCTGACATTCATTGAACATTTCATAACACCAAACCAAAAATTTCATGATAGCAATTATGAATAGGTATGTTGGTGCAGTAAGAAAAAGTAACCACAATACCTCATGCCCAGGCCATTTTAATGTGAGACCAAGAATACTTATAACAAATGCTAGTCCTATTGCTAATGGGACGTGGATTTCCCATTGGAGCCATACCTTCGACGAACATGAACACACAAAATGTTTCCGAACGTTGTTCAATTAATTCAACTGGTTCATAAATGCGATCTTTTACTGTTCATTTAAATTCTACATACTTGACGCCATCTATACGATTTATCAACGTATGAATTTCTTGCATGAAAGCGATTTATCAATGTACATTGTCTATACCAACGGAAATGGCAAAAAGATACGATTTGCCGTTTGCATTCCATAATGGTGTATGTGCCATTCAATGTATAAATGATAGAGATCACTTCCAATGTAACGACGCACGATTTATGCTGTAGTACATTAATTGATCGTTGATGTACTTGCCCACGGCATAGAAGTCCACTTTCTCAATTTTGTTTGATATTAATTTAAATTCACACCGTACTCGACTTGAGATGGCGTAAGAGACAATAAATTTCTTTGCTGAAGCGACTTCGGCACTGCTTAATTTTCTGAGAAAAACAATTGAACAATAGTTCGGTTGTATATGAATGAATAATAGGAATTTTCGATATAAACAAAACCTATTCGAAATATTGTTGCTTACTTAATTTTTGTATTGAACAGTTCAATTTGGTTCAGTGTTAATTAAACAATATTCGAACGAACATGAACCGAACTTGAACATTTTGAGCAAACTGAACTTGAACTCGAACGAACATGAACACCCTTTTTTCTCTTTCGAACAACTTGAATCGAACCCCAACGAACATGAACATAAAAGTGAAACCATTCTCGAACATGAACGGTTAATGTTCGGTTCATGAGCAGCTCTAATGATTAGAGTCTAATCTGAGGGTGCTCATATTTCACCCAGTGATAGCTGACCCCAAAAAAAGACATATTTTGAAACAAAAAATGGGAGGGTTTTGAAATTTTTTGAAGTTATGGGGCAAAAACGTCAATAAGAGTATAAAAAAGAAGAATTTTGAAGAAAAAAACTGGTCCAAAAATGGTTTTCTAACAATCGGGGTCAACATTTGAATCTTTTTGACCCCGAAAAAAGACATATTTTGAAACAAAAAAGGGGGTTTTCGATGTTGAGTCTCTTTGCGCCATCTATCGTTCGATATGGGTTTTTAAACAACATAAAATCTAAATAAAAAATTGAAATGTTAACTAATTAAATCTAAATTTAAAATATAAAGTTGAATAAACTTGAAATTAGTGGAAGTGCGGTTATTAAAAATATTTTTTTCTCTTCTTTTCACCGTTAGAATAAGAAATGATGCATTCTTTTGATTGGAATATGCGTTCTTATGCGTTATTCCAAGGCTTGTAGATATATATTAATCTGGAGCTATTGCGTTTATTTTAATCAAAGTTGAAATTATTAAAAAAATCAAGTTGAAATTATGTTCAAATTTTTCTAAATAAGATGCCCAAATCTAATGATCTTTCTCGAAGCACTTAAGGAATTATTATTATTTTGGAAAATTGCTTGGTAATTGTATTAGAATGTTCCTTATTGCTTAACGGCAAATGTTTTCAGGATGCGTCAACACATGATAATTGTCAGAATGAAATATTGATTTGGTAGTGAAATGTGCTCACGTGCGTTGCATTACGTTATTGTTTTGGGCGCGTTGTATAGCTCAACATAAATTTCAAGCCAATTGTAATTGTATTGGAATATGCTTTGCGTTATATTCTAGGTTTAATTTAACAGCTGTACATATGATGCTATTGATGTCAATGTGTGTATGTTTTGTGCCCAATGACAGATAACTATGCCATTTTACCATCAAACAAAAACATGTACTTGAAAATGTTCTGAAAGTTTTTTCCTCGACAAATTTCTGAAATTTTATTATTTCTAAATTTGAGAAAAAAAAAATTAATCATTGAAGATTTCATTTCATTTCCTTTCTGAAACTAATTCAACTGGCAACATAGTTTCAATTGTGTTTGTGCCAATTTTTTCTCTCTTTGACAAAACTAGAATTGCTCAAGTGTAAACAAAAAAATGGAGACAACAAGCATGAATTATACGAAACCAAAGCTCAATCTGATCATTGCTCTAATTTTTTTGGGAAACTTTTATGGTATGCATAAAAATCCAGTGATAATAAACATGATTAAGAATAATTGTTGTGATTCTAAAATTTTCCTTAGCCAAGAACAATTAAGAAGTGTACATTCTGTGTAGCATTGAAAAATCAATTAATTCGCATGAATTTGATATTTATAAGTTTGAATGAGGGAACAGAAGTATATTTGAATACTTAGTGCATTTGTTTGTATTGGAATTGGTTCTTGTGATTTTTATTTGGTTGTTGAACATGTAAATAATGAATGATTTTAAAAATATAGGCTCAAATGCTGCACAGAGCGTAAACCAGATGGCTGAATGTCATGATATGCATGGTCAAACGATTGAACACGGTCGACACTATGTTCCAGGGCCTGACATTTGCAGGTATTTCAAATTATTTGCAAATATTTTCGAATGGAAGTAGTCTCAACAATGAAAATTGATTTGTCTTGTAAATTATTTCATTCGTCATTAGATTGTGTATTTGTGATAATGGTCATACAAAAGGATGTAAAGCTGTACTATGTACACCACCCCAGGCATGTAAATCATTCCAAATAGGAAACTCGTGTTGTGAGTTCATTTGCTTGGATGATGCATTAACAGGAGGTGTCGATAAAACACCCGATTTTGGCATATGACTAATCGCGAGTGGCGTTACAGCTACTCTGTCATTAACATTACTGTTTCTCATTGTAAATCGTTTTCGACAACGAAAAATTCGTGTCAGCGCAAATCGACAAAACAACGAAGAGCCACGAACAAGTATCGGATACATTGGTGGAAACTTTATGAATAATGGCAATATTAATATTGAATATCCGTACGATCCAAATTCCAATCAGTATCATTTATGGAAACCATCGAGTGGATATTTTCCAAGAGGAGAAGCACCACCACCATACGAGGAAGCTGTAGCTCAAACGGAAACTATTAATGCACAATGCACAGTTAGGTAGGCAAACATTAAAATAGTAGACAAATGCAAGTTCTTGTTGTTAAAAAAATGATTTCCATTTTAATGCTATTTCTCATTTCTTAGCGTTGCTACCACACATTCAGCTCCAATATCAAGCGGAACAACCATGCTTGAAAGTTCGTTTGATGTTCAACCAACTGCCATTGCAACAAATACAACAAATTTGATTAATATCAATATAAGTAATTCCGGTAATATAACAGCCGTAGCAGCAGGTGAAAATCATCAAATTAATAAATGCTATAGTGCAATTACACCAAGCGGCCCATTGCGACTACAGTCAAATTCTCAACCACGAACTACGCAATATGCTCCACTGCCAATGACTGCGAATCAATGTACTGAACCTCAACAACGATCTCCATTGACGGCAAACATTAATCAAATTGAAATATTTGGTTCAGATTTGAATGCAATTTCTACAATAGCAACAAGCAGTGCTGAAACAAGTACGGATGCAATGTCGTGCAATTTTAAAAATTGTACAATTTCAAATTCGTTAACAAAACCAAAGACAAGAAACGATGTGGTTTTCCAAACACCTCAACATAATCGTATTAAAAAGAATACCGATACCAATTTGGCACTACTACGAAATCCACCGAATAATACCATTTTGCCACCACCATTGTTCGACGAATCGACTACAATGTCAACAGCAACATTACCGTTGCTTCCAAATGATTCAATTCGTCAAATGAAGTCTCGACGAAATCATCGTACAATTCCCCGACATTTTACGCTTAACGATTCAACTAACAGTTCAACGCCCACAAATTCATTGAATTCAAGAGTAAAGGCCAATGATGAAATAACTAAAACCAATTTAAATTGCAATGGATCAGCAACATTAAATAAAAAATCTGTGTGTCAATGTCCAGTGCAGCATGTTCCAATGACATATATGGGATCGGCCTATCTCAATTTAACACGAAATCAACAAACAAATGAAATACTCTTGAGCACCTTAACGAAAAAATGGCCCAGCCAAAAGGCAAATGTTGCAAAATCAGCTTCATTCACATCGACACCAGGTATCACATCAACAAACGTAAACAATTCATCTACAGCACTTGGATACAATCGAAACTCAGCATCAGGTCTTTTGAGCGCAACCAATCCACCAAAATCAGCAAATAACACAAATACAGTTGAACCACCAGTAAACACAGCACTTCAACCAAAAACACCATCAAAAATCTCAACAATTTCAAAGCAAATTGGTCACAATGAACTGAATACCATGGCTCATTCCCAAGTACAACAGCAATGCTCGGATTCGAATGATGTGAAATCGATGCAAGTATTATTACCAATCAGCATAAATAATGGTAAAAAATCAACACCGAATTCAGATCGAGATAATTTGACTTTAGTTAATCCAGTGCTACCACCAAAGTTATCAAAAACTCAAATTGTCAGTCGCCAAACTGAGTGTATGCCAACCATATCAAAATCGACAACAATAACGAATTGTTTGACGGGTTTTTCACAAAACGGTTTATCAACGCCACTCACAAATCATCATCGTTCAAATTTGTCTGGTCGTGAACGTAGCAAATCACCAGCCACCGATAAAACCTATTCAATGGTTACTCCGACAGTGTCCACAAATCACATTAAAACTACATACCCAACAACTGCAAATCTAACTATTGCTACTAATCATTTTACACTTCCGAAACCATCCGCTGTCAAAACTGTAATGAATATCAAAAATCAATCAAATTCACAAACATCAACAACAAATTTGAATCTTGGTGCCAGTAATTCAAATTCAAAACTGCATAGCAGCTCATCGAAAGCCAAAAAATTGTCCAAATTATTGCACAATGATACGAGCTTGAGACAAGAATTACAATCAAATGATAACCAAAATTCCATCAATCAAATCGATGCACATCATTTGCGGAAATTTGACACTGATAAAGCGTTACCAGTGTGTACAACATTTACTAATTGCTCAAATCCAAAGGAGCATTTTTTACCAAACGATACCAGTTTGGATGATGATTATTTGAGTGAATGTGAAAATTGCAAATCGGCACATGGATCACGTTATTATCTTGATCAAGAGCATATTGATCAGCCACAAGAAACTATGACATTACAACGCAAAATGGACGAAAAAGAGTGCGATGAACAACCATATTATCGCACGTCATCTACACTGCCAACAAATACTAAACAAAAGACTACGTAAGTCCAAATTAATCTTGTCGTTTTGATTTGATTCGGTTCGGTTCGGTTCACTATATGAACCATTTAATAACAATTCCATTTGTTACCATTCATTTATTCACACTTTTTATTAAAATTGTTAACGTTTCGTACTTTTTTTTTATCAATTCATTCTATAATAATTTCAATTTATTCTTTGACTTGGCAGTGTTATCAAGAATCGTGAGCCGTGGTTTAGCACAGGTATGTGGTTTAGCTATAATAGTAGCGATAAGGAAAATGAAAATATTATTTCGATGGCAAAATAATTATTGATAATAAAATTGAGAAATACATATATTATTTACAGAATATTCACATTATTCAATTTTATTTATTTATTTATTTTTTGTTTCACTATAGGCTTTAGCACAATTCCGGGAAGTTCATCATCAGAAGAGGATGCGGTTGAATGAGAATTAATTCAATCATCGATGATTTAAATGCATTTTACAAATGGATACAATAAATAGAAATGCAAATACTATAATCGATATATCAGTATTACACTCAAGCAGGCCAAAGAAATATATGAAACTAAATAAAGATGAAAAAACCAAAACGGATATTCCGCATACCATGCTAATTTTAAAGTTATCAACGTTCAGATAATAGTTGAAAATTTTATCAAAACAACCATGCTAAAGAAGACGATATAAGAATTTTACTTTTTTCAGAGCAGCTTAAAAGCCGCTTTTCAAACATGGGTTCATATAACGACCTTTCGCCAATTAAAAATGCGGTATTATTTCGGTGTATTAGAGTTAACATTTAATATTTCTCATTTGATTAAACAAAAAAAAAAAACAAAAAAAAAATGCAATCCGTAATTGCACCATAGTAGATATTACTGTAAACAAATTTGATGCAATATTCAGAAAAATTGATTTCGATTTAATCGAATATTTATTAGCATAAAGATAATAGAATTATTTAAAATAAGAAAACAAACTAAACAATTGGATTATATTCTGATAATTAAAAAAAAAAGATGTTTAATTTAAGAGCGATAGATAATCTCGAAATATGTTTGAAACAGATAATTGAAAGATGGTTTACGTTTGTTTCTTTGTTTTTCTAAATTTTTCACATTAAACAAAAAATTCGGAATTCGAATAATATACGCACATGTGTTTTAAAAACACAAATAAAAATAAATACAAAAAAAAAAAAAACCATTAAGTTGGTCCAAAAACTAGCAGCTAAACGTAATACTTACCAAATAATTATTGACTGCTCAGTAAATAATTGCATTTAATTGTATTAAGCTCAAAAGTAATATTGAATTCATAATTCGTGTTAATTTCTATGTATGGTATCGAGGCACTAATATTTACAAGAATAAAAATTTAAATAAATACAATTCAAATAAACTATTCAAATGTAATGTATTTATTAAATTGTAAACTCGCTAATGTGCGCCGAGTTAAAATCTTATCTGTTTTTTGTTTTGTGTACCATGTTTATAACGTTCATTACAAATTAAATAGAATAAGCGCTAATGTACTAAATGAACTAATATTCGAAATTCATGAGAGGTTTTTTCACAGCCGCAAAAGATAATCTACTTTACAGTCTGATTTCTTTGATACGGTATTTATCATCCCAAAAACATAACGCTCAGTATCTGTGTTCATTTTAAATATTACAAACTACAAATTATTCAATATACCCTGCCAAAATAATCATTCAAAATAAGCCAAATAATAAACAACAACAACAAAATATATTGAACCAATATTTGTCGAATTTGTAGCTAACAAGAAATTCAACTTATGAACCAAATCAACACACAAAACAATGAACGATTATTGAAAAAAAAAAAATAATTAAAAATTAATTGACGTTTTTTTTTTCAAAATTGTGTTTAACTAAATGTCGTAATTTTTCATAGATCTTATTGAATTCTTTCATAAAATATGGGATTTTACATTGTAAGATATCGTTTGAATGAATAGCAAAGCATATAGAAAGGAACACAAATGTATTGGAAATTTAAATGATATATAAATGGCATTAAATGCATTTAGAGGCTCGAATTCCAATCTCTTCGTCAAATTCCAATGGCCTATGATTATATAAAATAATTATGTATTTAATTACCGTACTGATTCTCTTAATTGGATATTATATCGAATTTCAATTTTTTAAAATTCATCATATTTAAATGACCGACCAAATGAAAAAAAAAAAAAAAAATGATTAATAATGAATAAATTATTATTAATTCGAAATCGTGTTACAGCATTTAAGCTTTATTCTAAGGAGAAGAAGTAATGAAAAACAAAATGATTTTTGAACGTCACATATTTGATAGAAAATTTGACTAATGCTGATATTTTTCTGAATAAACATAAACAATAGCCACATAATAAACGGGAATGGACAAATTGAAAACAACTTTTTATTGGTTGATGCCTAGGGTGTGATTGCATTAATTGGTGAATTGCAAATGCAATATAATTTATCCAAACATCACAAGTTTTCAATGTTAATTCCACATACATACACACAATGAAATAAAAACTAACTTTGTAGCATTGAGGTTTTTATTTAAAAATCTAAACAATATTTTTTTTCCAAAATAACATTCTTTGTCAATTGTTATTTTGCTCAATCATATAGTATACCATATTTAGAATAATTCACGAGGACATCTCTCTTTGTTAAATTGGTAGAAATTCTTCTAATTGATTTGAAAAAAAATATTCGGTGTAAATTTTTTTGAATAAAAACCATCAAAACCAAATAATAATAACCGTTAATTTTAGATTTTAGACAATTATAAACTACTGCACTTTCAAATGTACATAATTTAAAATGAATATCCAAAAAATGTCTAAACAAATGTGAAAAATGAAATAAACAGTTCAAATAAAATGTATGAATTTCAAAATCAGAATCGTAGCTTGAATTTTAATCATAAACACACACTAAAAAACACTTCTGAACATTGATTCCGAATTCAAAATTACCATACATTTGAAAGCTCAAATGAATACCAAACTTAGAATGGTTAAATTTGCCCCCATAAATACAAATTCAAAATTCTTTCTATCATGTCTATCAAGTAGAACACATTTGGTTGATTTTAACAATATTCAAATGTCAAATTCAATATCCAAGAGACCATTTGATCAATTTAAATTCAAAGTTTTCATTAAAACTCTATTTAAATTCGTAATGTTTCAAATGGTTTGAAAATTCATAATAACCGATTCATGAACATTTTAAATAAATAAAATCATGTTATAATCATCGGTCATGTACTCCACAATGAGTGCAGTCCACATTTTATTTTTTCACAGTCGTGGATTGTTGCTAGGGCATGTTCCGTGACTCAACAAGGTTTACGATGTTTTATGTGTCAAAATGACAGCAAGTTGATTACAAAAAAAAAAAAAACAATAATAAATACACAACTCGTCGGCAGTAAGCGCACTGTGTTTTTAGTTTTCACAATATCTTCGACATGTCGGTATTTGTTTCACTATACGTCGACAATGAATCATATGTGATAAAGTGAAATGAAAACGTTAAAATTTGTTGATAGGTTTGTAGTATATAATCGAAGTGTTTGTTGTATTTTTGTTTCGATAACAAAAAACAAAAAAAAAAAAGTAATGCAAATGTGAGATAATAGCTACATTTTAAGTTTGTGATTTTATGTTAACATTTTGACCCGTACATATTTTGATTTTAATACGAAAAATGGAAAATTTTGATAAATTTTGGTTCATTTTACCAAAAAAAGATGCTGATGTATATTTTGTAAGTTGCATGTTTATCATCGAATCTTCAAAAATGGCATTTATTACATATGAATGGCTGAGAGTGAAAGTGACCAACGAAAATTTGAGAGCAAAAATGTCCAAAATCCATACAAAACAGCATGCAATCGCCATATAAATTGTATGGAGTGTGGACACTTTTACTCTCAATTTTTTTTTGGTCACTTTCACTCTCAACCCTTCATATATCAATATTTTTCATTTATTTTTATAGGAACTGCGTAATTATTTAGAAAATCCAGGCTGTGAAACCGACATTGCTCGTCTGTTCAAGACCTCAACACATCGATATATTCTTTCGAATCTCATTGAGTATCCATATCCAATGTGTCAAATTGTTCACTGTTTTCCACCATCAATCTATATGCAACTGTACTATGAAGCACTACAGCAATTTTCGGAATTTTCAAGTGATTTAATGATCGCAAATAAGTTTAATTTATATAGTTTTCTAATTAATATTCATGTAACGGATAAATGGCTTAAAAAATGTCAGACTTTAATCTATGAATCGATATTTCATCGTATCGATACTGAGGAATATTATGAATTGCCATTTGTATTATTGGCCAGTAAATCGATGCCATTGTTCAAAGCGTTCAACACATATATGGATCGAATTTTTGAGGCAAATCCATACACGAAACGATCGGCATTTTTTATGGCAATAAATAAAAGTACACACTTTTTCGAGCCCATTTTACAAGATCAAGAAGTTCTCGAAACCAATTCAACACGAAACGCCTCACGATTAGTAAAATTAGCCATGTTGATTAGCAATAAACCAACAAGAACGAGCAGTGATTTCAATTTCTACGAACAAGTCTGGAAATTATTTGAACAAATTGAGGCAACAAATTTAAGTGATAATCAGAAGATTTTATACAATGAATTTGCTAGAATGCTCTCATTGCATCATTTTGTACGAACAAATCAACGACACGAATATTTGTCCGATACGATTGCGATTAAGGTTCTTGCATCAAAGTATAACATTTTAGATTTTTTCGTAAAATTCAATGAAGGCAGTATGATTATGAACATAAGTGATTATTGTTTGGTGCGTAAGCAATTGGTCGAAAATGGAATATTCAATCAGAAAATTAATCCAAAAATACGAAAAGACAATGAAAAAGCATCAGAAGTCAATGTGTTTGATCAATTCCACACAATCTTTATCATGTTTGAATTGCTCTTAGTACGACCGACAATAAGAAACTATGAAGATATTGTGCGAACAAAATGTGCAGAGGTCAAACAAATAATTGATAACATTAATGAACCATTTGATTACATTGAAACGATTGAATATTTATTTACATTGCCATTTTTACGCTGGGAACATGTTAGTGCTAGAGTATTTAGCCACGGAAAATTAGAAAACACATCTACATCGTTGACAAATGAATCAGATGAAGATACATCTGCTGGTGCTGTGAAAAAGAATCCAGCACAATCAAATGCAAAAATTGGTTTTGTTTGCTCGTATCTGCTGCTCCAAAATATACTCGATGCTTTGAGTGTTTCAATAAATAATCGAAATATTGTTGAATTAGACGAACAACTGAAGAATCGATTTAATCGCATGAAAAGTACAATCGATGATGCCAAATGGCGACTTCAGTTAGTTGATTTATATTATACAGCTACACATTGCTTCAGAGCACCAGCCGAACTGAAATTGATGCTCACATCACGATATAAACAAGATGATTCAAAGAAAATATTCAGTAGTTCCGATGAAGAGGATATAATACTGACAGTACCTAAGACATTACCCAGAAAAAATTCAAGCATTCGACGAAAACCACGTAGAAATTCAAGTAAAAAATCATCGCGATCATCAAAATCGTCATTCGCAAATTCAACCGAAGTTGAAGGTAAAGAAAAACAACAAAATGCATTTGATTGTGGTAACATTTCGATTATTCGATCGTTCAACTACCGAGAAAGACGAGGTTTCATCGGTAAAATACTCGGTAAATTAACAGATATGGTGGCCATTTCCGTTATTCGAGGTGATTTGAAGACAGCTAAAGACATTATCAATGTAAGTTCACTGAATAAGCTTTTTCGATGGATTTTCCAATGTTATAGATCTTGTTTGTTTCAATAAATATTTTAGGCGAACAATTTGAGAGATTCCAACATTGCAATTGAAGTTGAACTCTATGAAAAATTTCACGACATTAAATCCATTTTGGAGCCAAGTGTAAAAGAAATTCCAGATTGTCTATATAATTTCATAGAAACAATGCCCATACAAGAATCAGAAGAAGTCAAATCAACTTTAGATCGGTTTGTACAAAATTATCCGTATTTGGACATATATAGAGGTCGTTCATTACAAGCAATTTTGATTATCGATTATATGTTGAGTTTAGATACGACAGCAGATGTTTGTAAAACTCTAATCAATATGGTTATAAAATGTTGGGATAAAAGTGAACCACGTGAACTCTTCAAGAGTCGCATCGGATATTTCGGTGCTATTGATCAAATCCATACAACATTGCAATTGTTCAATATTGATCGAGAGTCTTCAATATGTGTTCAAGAGTTGTTATCATCGGAAATTTACACATTCAATGAATCGAAAGTTTTGGAGAGACTTCATCAAGAAGAAATGTTCGCAAAGCAAAAACAGATTACGTTGGATATGCTATCAGAGCGATCAACACTTGCAGAAAATATAACGAATTTCGAATTGTACAATCAAGAAAATTTATTGCAAAACGTATCCAATTATGCAATGAATATGAATCGTTTGATTAAATTGAAGAACAAAACAATACACGAAATCGATACAAATCACATTCGGCTTGAATATATTCTTGGATTTGATTTATTTTCGTTAATTGGTGATATTATGTTTGATGATAATTGCAATGCATCATTGAAAGATGTGGAAGCGATCGTTTGTCATCTAAATACAAATCTTTTGCATGTAATCACCAAAAATACATGCTCAATCATCTCAGTTTGTGATAAATTCAGCTCAAGTCCAAATGATGAACTCAATGAAATACTAAAAATGCTGATGAATGGAATAGGAAAAGCTACAAATCAAACTAACGAACGAAAACCATTCAAAATAAAACGACATGACATTTTGAATTACGTTTTACAACACAATGAATTGATTGCTTATATTTTAAGTGAAATTCATGACATCGAACCACTTGAGCCAAATAGTGATCCAAAAATGAAATTAAATTGCATATTATTGAACAATGCTATGCAAATGGAAGAACTAAATATTAAGTTAGTTTCGAGTGAGAAAAGTGAACGTATGCTTGCTGCATTGAATATTGATTCATTCAAATTGGACTTGGTCAAAAAGTTGATTGAACAGAAAAATTATCGGTAAGATTAGGATTCTCCAATTGGATGATTTCAATACACTTGTTCTGAATATTCTTCTTTTATTCGTTCTAGCTTGGCTCATCGAATGCTTCAGTATTCACAAGAGCGTCATTTAAAACATTACAAAGAGGCAATTTGGGATATTAAAGATGTACTAATAACAAAAATCCTCGAAGAAGAAGGCGAAAAATCAGATTTGAAAACATTTGCATTGATTGAAAGAATAAAAAATCTGCCTTTAATGTCATGCACATTGTTAAAGCATATCAATCGAATTAGTGACGATGAACTTGCTTTACATTTAATTCGAACAATTTTACTTCATAATCGAGTGAATGAAGTTCCAACTGATCAAATTGAGCAGCTAACAAAGTATTTATCAGATGTTAAGCTTTATGCGAAAATTGGAAGAGCCATTACAATGACAGATTATATTTATGAAACATGGACAAAAGTGATGGAAATCAGTCGTGTGGCACCTGAACGATTGTTGTATTCATTAATTGAACGAAATCAGTATGAATTGTGTTATCAATGGCTAGAAATTGTATCACTGCAGGAAACGATAATTAAACAGCAATTTATCGATCTTTTTATGACTAAAATTATCGACAGTCGAAATGATAACAATGAGCATTTTGTTAAAGTAAGTAAGGTCTTACTGAAAATTATGGTGCTTCAAATGGACTCAAATTTATTACTTAAGCTAAGAAATCGCCATTTACTCGAATATCTTATAGATTTTTTGATTGAAAATTGTCAAGACGATAATCACATTTATCAAAATTACAAAATAACATTGTGTATTTTCGATGTAATTGATGTGAAAGAAGCAGACACTCAATGGGATCTAATCGGAATGCCTCTTTTGATCATTGAACAATTCATTATAAATTCAAAATTTGAAATTTTATCGAAAATTCTCAACAAAATTCGACCGATAATAAAAAATGATGAATGCAAAGCATGCGCAAATGCGGCAAAAAATAGTCTGCAAACGGAATCTAATGCAAATAAGCAGCTAATGAGCGGAGAGGGTTTCGAACGTCCATCACAAATCAACTATATAAATCATGCAACTAAAATTCAGTGCATCGATAAAATCCTACGAACTTATGCCGGGAAAGCGCTTGATTTTCGTATCGGTAGTGGAAGTGTAATTGAAACGAATTCATCGCACAGTCGAACCAATTTAGATTCAATGTCTGAAGTATTTATTATGCCACGTGAAGCGCCTGATAAAGCGCACTGGATTCGAGATGACGAAACAACACATTGTATGTGTTGCAAACGATCTATTTTCACGATGTTAACACGTCGTCATCACTGCAGACGGTAATGTACAAAAGATTGAATTAACTTCATAATACGCTTCGAAATAAATTCTGATAAATTGCAACGACAAGAAAATTTTTTCAATAATGATTAACATTTTATTTCAATTTTATTCATTCAACTGTATTTACAGTATCAATTTTTTCACTCGTAATACAAGATTATGGAAAAGTATGCACTCACATATTCATTAATATGAATATTTTTTTATAATAATCCGATAGGTGTGGACGCGTTGTATGTCATTCTTGTTCGACTAAACGTTTAACCATTCCAAAGCTATACGATAATATATTGGTTCGTGTTTGTGATGATTGCTTACGGCAAATCAATGAAGTCCAAATGAATATTACTGAAAATGTTGTAAGCATTCCTAGGCCATCATTAACTGCAACCGTACTAGATGGAAGTGAACAACCAATTAGTAGTAGAGATGGATGTATTTATCGATTCACGGGAAATACAAAACATGACAGCATGCTGCGAGAAGAATTTTCATTTGAATATGCGCCAAGTGCTTCGCTGTGTCTTAATCTCATCGCAATGCACACACCTGGACAGGAATGTTGTGATTTTTTGCTCAGTTATTGCAGAAAATTCGAAACTCTATTGAAACCACTCAAACCAGGACAATCTAATCCGGAAGTCGATTATGCTTTTGTTACAAGAATTCTCTATTGTTTATCATTTGCTGCACAGGTATGAACTTGATTTTAAATCATTATTTTAAAACACATTTCATTTAGATTTGAAATAATTAAAAATGGTTGTGTTATCATAGATGCATGGTGGAAGCTCAGAAAAAATTCGAGATCATGCTGAAATCATCAATTCCGTTGTACAAAATGGTTGCGAATCATTTTTACCAATGGAAACAATAAATATGAAAAGTCTGCGAACATTACGAGACAATTTAGTTGTTGCGGAGAAATTTGGATTGGCCATTGAAATTTCGCTTAAATCTGGGCTGGAGAAAACCGGAACAATGGCTGCTTGGGGTATTGCATGCATTAAAGCGGGTTGTTTTGATACAGGTTTGCATCAATTCAATAAACTCAACAATGTTTCTTGAAAATTGAAATTTGCACAAAAAAATCGGTTTCAAGAAAATTTTCTAGAATTTAATTGTTTTGTATGTTTTTAGCTCGTGAAAAATTTGTTCATTGTCTAATAGCAACTACATGTGAAGAAGATCGGCGACAAATAATGCAATTTCTAACGAGCGATGAGCAAACAACGAAAATTCAAAAACCATTTAATTTTAAGTCAACTACACGTTTGCCGAAAGTTCAACCACTTCTCTCTGAAATATTGACAATTTTAGAGACAACGTGTCATCCCATAAAAACCGATGCACTTTCAAAAGCCTCATCAATATCGCAATCTAATCGTTCATTAGTTTCGATTCGAGGTAATAAAAAAGAAAAATTTCCAATCAACGAACCAGCTGTGAACATTTTACATACACTATCGAATCTCAATCAAATTTCTCATGGAAAATATTCAGTGAAAACACATCGAACACTTGGCTTAACTGGAATTGAAGATATGAATGCATTGTTTGGATCAAATAGCGAACAACATGGATTACATTCTCGTTTTTATACTGAATCAATTTACTATCTTGTTTGTTATGGTCGGCATATTGATTTATTGCGGTTTTTAATTAAATATAAACAAGTTACAAAAGCTTTGAAATATGCCCTATTTTTGCTCATTCCGGCCGATCAATTTATTCAATCAATAATCATGCCATATTTAAAAAGTGGTCGCCTGAATATAATCATTCAGCAAATGATTGATATGGATGAAACATTGATGATGTGGAAGGAGTATATCATTCAAATTTGCTTAATGCTGGAAAAACGGAATCTATTGAATAGCTTGTATCAAGTTCAACTGTTATTGAAAGATACAATTCGTGCCAGTATGACTTGTGTACGATTTTATACAATGAATTGCGCTTCGTATCAAGATTTACGTAATAATGTTCATCATTTAATGAATGCTCAACAACATTTAAAGAGCGAACTGGAATTATGCCAATGGGTATCTACTTAAATTATCTGCTTATTCACCTGCTTAAATTACTTATTTTTTTTTACTTTTTTCTTATCAAATCTTCCGACAGGAGGAGATTAAGTTCCAATCAAAACGTAGCGATGAAAATCAATCATTCGTCATGAAAATGGACCCAAAATCACTGAATCAGCACATCAACACAATTTGGCTGCAGATTGAAACAACGAAATTCTTAGCATCTTGTGAAGAAAATGGAAAAGATACTGTTAACCTCATACCAAAGGTAATTTTTACACTTTAATACACATTTTTTTAATATGAAAATTCCTTTTTGCATGAAATTTGAAAATAAAAACATACCGATTTAATTATCATCTAAATTTTTAGATATCGTTATTACCATGCAAATGCATCCCAACACTGTTTGAAAATACACAAGATAAAATTATTCTCGTCGCTTTAATTTTGATTTGTGGTACGAATGTTGAAGAAGGATTTGGTTTAGCGTATCGCATCATCCAAGATATGAGTTTAAATAGTGATAAAATTTATGCAATTGTCACAAAATTCTTGGCCGTTCATAACCGTTTACATGATGTTGAGAAATTGGTCATGTGCATTAAAACAAATAGCAGTCAAACGGACACAAAATTATGCAATGACATTTTATCGTTGGCTATTCAAAGCGCAATAAGTAATCATTCCAGTCCTCAACGTACCAAAGCGGCATTAGAAAATTTAATACGTTGCATAACAGATGTTTCTGTACAAATCGATTGTCACATTTTGTCAGGCCAGTTGAAAGCCGCCTATCTACTTGCGGTTGGACATAAACGTGTTCCTGATATTCGTCGAATTTTACGTTACGCTGAAAAAACAAATCAAATTCAAATAAGAAAATTGTGCGAGAAAAAGTTGCAAAGCATCGACGCACAGGAGAGTCATACCAGTCAAGATCACAGTCATGTTCAATAGTAGTGATTTAATATATGCATATACATGTAGTTGAGTTAAGTTATGTTTTTTTTTTCTTTTTTTTTTTTTGTTATTTAAATAAAATCTATTCGACTTTTAGTTTTTAATTCGATTTTTATTTTTTCTACATTACTTTGTGAATTTTTATTTTTTACATAGATATTTTCTATTCAAAATTTTAAAAGATTTTCACAATTTCTGGTTTTGGTGGTGGCACTTCTTTTAATTGTGCCAATTTATCGGCAACATATTTTTCTGCGGAAAACTTATCGGCTGAATTAATCTGCGCTAATAATTCAGCTTGAAATTCCTTCTCTCTTTTCATAACGCGTCGCAATTTTCGTTTGGCAAATTCAAACTTCATCTTTTTACGTAATTTCTTCAATTTGTGCTTTTTCATTTTCAAACGACGAATTTCAACCATAACTGCTGCTTCAATGCTCTCGTTTTGGCCTTCCATTGGTGGCATATCCATGTCACATTTGTTATTGATTTTCTCCATAATTTCATTTACAATGGTCGAAACGGGTGTATCGATATTTTTGCGATCATCTTTGCCAGGCTCTTCGATACGTTGATTTGAAATTGGTGGTTGAATCGAAGGTGGTATTATGTTGCCACTGTTTATATTGAGTGCAGCGAATTGATACTCAAACAACTTGTCACTACAATTTGAAATATTTGAAATAGTGAGTGGCTTTAGTGAAATTTTCTGTAGAAATGTAGTTGATGGCTCAATTTTTGTTGAAGAGGCAGTCTGCAAGAGTCGCTGACCAATCTTCGGTACATCTATAAAACAAAAACAACATTTGAGGTTAGGAAAATTTAAACTACAACAATTCATTTTTTTCAACTCACTTTTTATTGTTCTCGTGAACATGATCTTGATTTTTTACTCCAACATTAAAATGAAAAATGTTTATTATGCAACAAAATAATCTGTTTTTCTTGGAGCCGTAGAATCTTACAAATATTCAATTGACGAGTAGTCGACCATACGATTCAATCGAAATGTCAAAATGAATTTTTAAAATATAAAAAAAAGATTGGCGGAGGAACTGTCAAAACAGTTAACATAACCACCACCCATTCCCATTGGAAAATGTACACAACAATTTGTTGTTGAGCTGTATTTGTGACACATAATAATAATTATCGCCTGTGAACCACCTCTTAAATTTTTTGCTCTAGCTCAACATATTTCTTACCAATTTTATTTTTTTTGTTTTCTCTGTTCATTTATTTGTGTCTAAATCTGTGCTGACAATTTTGCATTAAAAATCATCTAAAATTGTCAACGTATCATACATTCCGAATAGTTTTTGTTTGCAAATAAAATAGGAATCAGAGTTTTGTTTTTGCTCTAATTAGGCTCATTGTTAACAACACATAATGGATACTCCAAATTCAGAAGAAAAATATAAGAAATTGGCCGCTGAATATTCAAAGGTATTTTGAAAGATTTCATTCAAATTGACATTTATGCGATTTTTTGTTTTCTTTTCCAAATACAATTAAGCTAAGAGCACAGGCTGGTGTATTGAAACGTGCAGTGCTTGAAGAGCAAAACAAGAATGCAGCACTTCGAGAAGTGGTGCGAGTGAAAGAGACAAATTTGCGAAGAGCCGAACAAGAAGTAGATAGTTTAGGTTTTCGAAATAAGCAATTGGAGTACCGTGTGGAAAGTTTGCAAGATGACTTGTGCAAAGATGCAACGAAAAAAGGTGGTAAAAATGCAAAAAATAAATCAACAAATGTAAATGCATCATCAAATATGCCAACGGAACCATCATCAGTTCTAAGTGAAGAATTTCAAAAGAAAATATTCGAATGCGCTCAACTTACATCGAGTTTATCTGATAAAAATGCCGAAATTCAATTGCAGGCAAACCGAATTGAAGAACTAGAAAACCTTGTCAGATCAATGAATACTGAACAAACGGAAATTGAAGCGAAATTACGCAGAGAAGTGGAGAGATTAACAGTAAAAACACATGAATTGGAAGCCAAATTGGCAGATGCCACTAGCATTGTTAGTAGCGATGATACACTTTATGTGTCAGAGCTAGAACAAAGATCAATAAATAGTTGCAGCAGCAAACTAGACGAGAGATTGACTTTGGAAAAAGATGTACTTCACTGGCGAACCCAATGCGAATTACTTCAAATGAAAGGGCAATTTGAAAACAGCAACAATAAAATTGAAAATGATAAAAATGTGGAAAATGAAAGAACCATCGCCACATTGACAGTTAGTGAGAAAATGCTCATAAATAACTATTCGAAAAAAATTGAAGATTTACTGATGGCCAAATTTGTATCTGAATCAAAGTTGAATATATATGTTGAAGAGGTAAGTTAGATTGGTATAAAAAAAAAAATTAAAATTAATTAAAAAATGAAAAAAAAAAAAATTTATTAATAATAAATAATAAATAATTAATAAATAAATAGTTATTAATTTTAATTTTTAAATAATTTTCCAGTGTGATTCACTCCAGAAGCATTTGTCCATTGTAAATAGTGATCTCAAAGAACAGGAGCGAAAACTAAGAGACTGTCAACGACATTTGCATTTAGCCGATGAAGACTTGGTGAGTTGAACTGCTATTCCGTACTTTGGATACCTTATAATGAAGGCCCAATTAAAATATTTCTTTCTTCATACTTCCATCATCTTCACACTGTAGGCAACGACAAGAATAAACTACGAAGAGCAAATAAGTGTTCTGACTGAGCAGGTGATTTCATTAAGTGATCAACTAGCTGCACTAAAATGAAATGTTCCAGTGAAGCCAATACAAAATTGTTTTTTTTTTTTTTTACTCAAACACAAACACAAACAAAAACCAAATTAAGCTTTAGTTCTTTAAAAATGAAGAAACGATATGTTGAAACCTTCTTGTTATTCAAATATAAATATTTTATTTAATCTCGATTTGAATTTTAGATGTGATAAAATTAAATGAGAAAAATTAACAAAATTAGTATGATAATTTGTTTTCTTTGTGTATGAATAGAAAAAAGGAAGTTCTGTACAAAATTTACAAGTAAATTCACTTTATAATTTTGGTAACGAGACCAGCAGCAATTGTAACACCACCGACACGTAACGCGACGCGTCCAAGTTCCTTGATTTTCGAATACTTTTCTATACAAATGGGCTTGCTCACTTCAATCTCGATTAATGCACATGAATTATTGGTTAAACAACGTGGATTCTTTTTGAGTACTTCGCCAGTTCCTTTGTGCAGTTGAGATTTCAATTTGACAATTACAGCTGCTTCGACCAACGATTGAAGATGCAATACAACTGGGAAACCAATCGTAATTGGCATCTTCACATTGAACACAATAATTCGAGCCTGAAAACGAGCTGCAATTGGCACAACGTCTTTTGTATGACAAATAACCGATCCAATATTTATATTGGAAACATCGATTCCAGATAGTGTCATTGTCACTTGATCACCAGCAAATGCAGTGTTAATTGAATTGGTCTCATCGATATTGATTTGCTTGACGGTGGCTTGCTCTTTAATTGGGCAAACAAGGATCGTTTCATTTTTTTTCAAAATACCAGTTTCAATGCGACCCGTTACACATAAACCAGATATACCTTTAAAAATATCTGTTACTGACATGCGAAGTGCTTTATCAACTGGACGCTCTGGTACTTTGAATTTATCTGAAAGTATTTAATGAGATATCAGAAGATCGAATATTAAAAATAAATAATGAAAGTGTAAATAACTTACCAATTACACTAATTAGTGTTGGACCATTGTACCTATATGACGAAAATACCATCAGATTCAGGCATTTATCAAAGGTTGATTTTAACCATTTATACCATCACAATAGAGAGAAATCCAGGTGTAGTCCAAGTGCATGAAATGAATGAGAATTGAATAAAAATCACATTAATTTTTTGGATATGTGCGACAATAATCTTCAAATAGAAGCGAAAAGGCAAAATTGACAGTAGTTTCAATCATTTCTAATTTTAAATATCACGTAAATGTTCCGAATATCTACTAAATTTGTATATATATTCAAAAGGGGTTGTTTCCCCCTAGTATCATACCAAGACAAAAGCTGCGGTTCTTTTGGTGGCTTCACCAAATTCTCCCCCGACATTCCAGAGCATGGAATATATGTTACGTCTGATTCTTTGAAACCAGCCTGACGCAGAAATACTTTTAGCTTGTTGACTATTTCATCAAAACGATCTTTTGACCAGTTAACGGTGTCCATTTTATTTATTACAACACCAAGTTGACTTACACCTAATGATCTGAAATTAAATTGTATTCGATAAGTTTGTTCGTTTCATTTAATTTTTAATTAAATCAATTTTACCTTACTAAGAGAGCATGTTCCCGTGTTTGCCCGCCTGTTTCAAATCCTGTTTCGAATTCGCCCCTCGTTGCATCGACAACAAGCAACGAAACGTCAGCTTGAGTAGCACCGGAAATCATATTTGGAATAAAATCTTTATGTCCGGGAGCATCCAAAAGTGTAACGGCTTTTGAATCAGTTTCAAAGACAAGCACGCCAACATCCATTGTGATTCCACGTGAACGTTCTTCACTGGTTTCATCCAAAACCCATGCGTACATAAAACTTTGTTTGCCCACTTTTTTACTTTCTTGTTCATGTTTATGCATGGCCTTTTGTGAAACATACCCCAAATCATACAATGTATGGCCTGTGTAAATATATATGAAACATATACTATCAAATTTACATTTCAAGTGACGATGTGTTTTTTGTTTTGACTAAATTTAACAATTAAATTACCCAATAATGTACTTTTTCCAGCGTCAACATGACCAATAACAACCAAGTGAATGTGTGGTTTTTCTTTGCCGCGTTCTTTGTTAAACAGTTCTTTTGCATCTTGACTTAATTGTTCCTTGGTTTTTTGTGCAGATTTCGTTGCATCATCGAATAAGCCAATTGGTGTATTTCTGCCTGATGTCGATGGTGATTGAATTCGTGGTGAACTAATTGGAGTTGGGATGCCGATGTTAAAACCTTTTTTTGTCACATCAAGTGTTGCTTTAACTGCCGTAATTGGAGGCAATACATTTTGTTTTTGTGATTTTTCCAATAGTCTCGATCCAACACCTGTACAAATAACAAAACTCAATACTATTTAAAAAAATCTGTTATCATTATAATGATTATTGCTTGAAAAAAATTAACCAAGAAAAAAGACCGACGATTTTCGATTGAAAGAAACGTTTATTCTTTTCGTTTGATTTGTGTGACATTGCAACAGTCTTGTGTATTAATTGTTCACCTCAATTTTGTTTAAAATGATTTGAATTCAAAATTCATAAAAAGAAACAAAAAGAATATAATTAAAATTAAAATATTAGCGAGCACTCAGTTTATTTGGGAAATTTAACATCGAATCGAAACGGTTTGATTTGATATTTGCTCACAAATCCGTGTTGGACTTTTAATTGTTTTTTACATTTATACTTTGAACACAGAATTTTGCCAAACGCTGTGGTAACTTTCGTACGATTCTCACAATGCTTGTCCAAAATATTTGAAATATTAATGCAACAGTCTTGTGTATTAATTGGTTGATCATTGAGCTCGGCGATATCACAATCGATAAATTTAAAGTCTATTGTTTCGACAACATGTTTGATTGGCGCAACAATAGAATCACTATTAAAATCCGGCCCATACAGTGCTGATGCTAAATCAATTGGACCTGGCTCATTTTCCACATTTATTGCATTGACATTATTCGTAATATTTGGTGAAGTGTTTTCACATTCATTTGAAATGTGAATACGTTTCAAGTCCATAATTTTTTTTAATGAAATTTCATGTGGTGTTAAACTTTCACCAGTCGAACTGGGCGATACTGAACTGCTGCCGCCGCCACCATTTAATTTTGGTATAATAAATTTTGGTGATTTCGGAATATTTATGGATTCGGATAGGTTCATCTTTTGAATTTCATTGGCCAATTTATTTGTCGTTAAATGTGCATTTGCCAATTCCGATAAATTACTAAATTTATTCTGTGGGCGTGCGACATTTGTTGTAGATTCAGAAGATTTTTGCCCGAAAATGCTTGGCAATTTGAATTTTTTCTCTTGAACACCATTGATTGATGATTTACGCTGCTTTAAAAGATCCGTAAGGGATAAAGGTTTTGAATCTTACCTTTGCCAAAATTATAAATACAACAAGAGCAGGGACAGCAGCAGCAGCCACATTTGGAAGATTTGATTGAAAAGGAAACAGAAACATCAAGTTGAACGAATTAAATGAAGAATGATGACCAAAGGTGGAGATTTCCATGAAAACAAATAAAAAATGCGAGTAGAAAAATTATTAACGCAAAGAAAAAAAGAAAACACTACGAGTGAACAAAATACACGCACAGCGCACAGACAGAAATGATTGAATATTTTAAAAAAATCATAATTACCTGTTTCCATTTGAACTTTCGATGCGGTTGATGATGTAGCTGGATTATCTGAAGTGGCATTACTTAATATCGCATCCAATGCTTTGTTGCAGTCAAATTTGTGAATCATTATAGTTTCGACCAATTGTCTCTCTGAAACATTGTCACCGACCACATTACGGATTTCGTCCATACACGATGCCAACAACACTTGATCGCTCTCACTCAAAGTTGGCATTTTGAAATTCTATGGAAAATATATAAAATCGAAATGTATTAAGTTGGTTGTTAAAATGTTTTTGAAATGGTTTTTCTTCAATTACATCAGAATCTCTGCGAAGTTTCTTGTGTAATTCATCTGCAACATTTTCAGCCTCTTCGTCTGATTCTTCTTTAATATCTTGATTTTTTGTAATGAAGGAGTCAATACTTTGTTGTCCACGATTTCGATCGTACATCCATTGTTGAGCATCTGTTGGTGAAATACACGATTCATCATCCACTGAATGGCCGTAAACATCATCATATTCATCATATTCTGTTGATAAAATAGAAAGAAAATACACATCCAATGTCATTAGAAGGTACAAAAAAAACACACACACACACACACACACACACACACACACACACACACGATTTGATGATTAAATCCGAAATTTAGCATACCATCCGAATATTTCATAGTTCTCACTATACGATGTCGCGACATTATTTATGATTTATTTATAATACGGAATTTATATAAAAATTTACTTCAGCTAACATACAAAAAGATTTATTAACAAATAATTTGTACACGGTATTTTGTTTTAGTTTTGTAAGTTTATCATGCGATCAACACAACTAGACTAAACTTTTTCTTTCATTAATTCATTGTCATTAATAACTTGACATTTCATTTGGTGTTGTCCGATTCATATTCATTATATTAAGTATTACCCTAAACGCATTCACTTCACTTCGAAAATAGCTGCATACATTCAATACAATCTGTCAAATCGTATGTTTCACACTTTGTTATTACGATCTGATTAAATTACTCGTTCCTTCAGTTTAATGTGAATTGAAAAAAAAAACTTCGAGTTGGGCAATATGAGGAGAGTTGTTCAACAAATATCGGTATATGCGCCAAGGTATTTCGAATTCCAACTATTTTATTTAATTTTAAACAAAAATTGTGTTTTAATTTATGTGCAATAATTTCAACAGATTACGAAATATTCATGTCCGAAGTGACAAATTTGTTCGCACATATGCAACAGAATCTATCACAACACCATCCGAACCGCAATCAAATAATAAACCAAAATTAATTCTCAGTGAATCGTGCATTAAGAAACTTGCAGAAATTTCAAAAAATGAAGATAAAAAATATCTACGTATCACTGTTGATGGCGGTGGATGTTCAGGTTTTCAATATATATTTGATTTAGATGATAAGATAAATGATGGAGATATAATAATTGGAGATGAAAATGGTCAAGTTGTAATAGATGAACTTTCATTAGAGTATTGTGCCGGATCAACAGTTGATTATTACAGTGAGCTCATCAAAACGGGTTTTCGCATAATTAACAATCCAAAAGCTGAACAAGGATGTAGCTGTGGTGCATCATTTTCAATAAAACTTGACTAAAATATTTGGTTTTATTTTCTAAATAAAATTTAAGTAGATAAATTGGATCTAGTCGAAAAATGTTATAGACAATAAGATTTGTTTGTGATGAAAATAACAAATGATTAAATTTAAAAGAAAATAAAACGTAATTTTTTCGATTTTTGTTATACAACGTTATTAAACGTCGCTTGAGAAATGACAACAACAATTGAATTGTGGGCCCCCATTGTATGCAGCCATTTCAATATTTTATACTCCAATCACTCCCATTCGAAATGGAGAACCATCCTCTCATCTAATCAAATGAGTAGATATGCTCACAGCCAGATGAGCGCAGCCGATGTGTGAGCGTGCGTGCCGATGTGTGTGTGTAATTGTGAGTGTTGTGCCGTGTTGAAGGTGTACATAAGCGCGTTCGCCTAAGAAGAAGGAATGAAAGAGATAGATAGATAAAGACAGAGATTGAATATGTGCTTTGTATGCGCGAGTCAATGATGTCAATGTGCTGGTGAGTATGGGTGATGAAGAATAACTTCGTTATTGATATCAGAACGATATACTAAGCAGTACGTGGTTGTAAGGTGAATAGAGTAAAAGTATGCTGAAAGGCAAAAGATGTCGAATGTAGTAAAATTGTTTATTTCTATTGAAAAAAGAATAATTTCATTGAACGAGAAAAAGTTTAATGTTGATATCTATTGGCGTTAAGGTGCATAAATATTCCACCACTCATCAAATAAATCAATAAACGTTTTTTTTTTTTTTTTTTTTTTCTTTTTCTTTTTCTTCTCGCTGAACACTGTGCAAAGTAAGTGAAATAAAAAAAAGAGCAGAAGTACCGTGAAAACTAGTGAAAAAAAGTTTTGTTGAACCGTTTATGGTGCTCTCTCTGATTCATTTTGCATTAAAATTTTCAGCATCTAGAATCAGCGGAAATCGAGTGTGTGTTTTTTTTTTCATTTATTTTTTTCACACATTCATCTTTTTCTTCGAACCCACAAAATTCACAGTAATAAGTTTAGTACATGAAAACACCTTCGACCAAATTATAAAGCAAGAATCAAAATGAAATAACAAAGAAGAGGAGATAGAGAGAAGACGGTAAATATTACATTGGCTCTCGGTGTGTGTGTGTGTGTGCATTGGTCTTAAACTATTTGTTTTTCAGCATCGACATCATCATTCAAATAAAATCCTATCTATAATTCTCATAATGTTAGTTTAATTTGTGGAAATTGTTCAACGCAAGGAATCACATTCTCTGAATTGCAATCAGTCAAATAAGATTAGTGTAAATTCAATTGAAGAAACAAAAAGAATAAAAAAAAATTATCATTTAATCGAATATAGTGAAAAAGTGTGATACAAATAAAGGCTTAAAATACATTCGAATTCTTTTCGAGGATTTGTACAAATTGGCAAAAATGTTTACGGGAACAGTGCGAATAAAAATATGCGAGGCCTGTGGTCTGCGACCCACCGATTTCCAAAGAAGACACAATATGACTTTTGGCAAAACAGATGAGCAATCAATCGATCCTTATGTCTCCATTGATGTTGATGAAAACCACCTTGGTAAGTTATAGTGGTTTTACTGATTTTTAAATTTCAGCGTATAAGAGAAGAAAAAACAAAGACACAACAGCATTTGAAAAAAACGCTTCTAAAAAACTTGCATACAGCAAAATGAAATAGAGACACAAAAAACTTTATGTGATACTGAATACACACCCCATATTTCTATTAAAGGAACATCTATTTCAGTCAATTTTCTTCTTTTTGAATATTCTGGTCAATGAAATAATGTGCCCTAGTCTTTATCATCTTTTTCAATGCATTAGTTCAAGGGATTTATAAGATCAATGAAGCCAGGGCAACAGATTTGATTTGGAAAATGAAACGATTGAGAATGAATAAAAAAGTAAACGAGCAGAGAGAAACGAAGAAAATGTTTCATGCAAAAAAGCCAAACCATACGAATCCAAAATGGCATACATTTCTCATTTTTCTTGCATCGAAACGACACGGAGCGCTCCAACGCTTCACAAAGCAAGTCACTCAGTTTTTCCATGTAATGGAAAATTGTAGAGAAAAACTTTTTCCATCTTCACCCATTTTTCATCGATATACACAACCACATATTCATTTAAATATGTTGAGAGAGAGCAGTAACTAAATGGCGAAAATTTCAATACACGAACAAGCATAGATATTGGCAGCAGTCAACAAATACACGCAAATTCTACAAATACAAGAACCCACATGAGAATCGCCCTGCATGCGTGTGTATGTGTGTGTGAATATTTATTTAGTCGTTCGTATTCCCGTTTTTTTGCCTCTCTGATTTCATTCCGTTTACATTTTCCACAATTCGCTGTAGAGTCAGTCATATTTTCTTGACTGTGTCTTGTTTCGTAGGCGTTCAGTATCGCTACACTTCGAAATCGGAAAAATGCAAAGCTGTGTGGGTTTATAAGGCTCATTCTCGGTGTTTCTTTCTCTTCCCTCTCTCTTTCTCTTTCTCTTTCACTTTTCAGCTTGAATTCTATATCATTCTTCATTATATTCTATTCATATGCACTATGATGTATATAAAAGCAAAGTTAAGTAAAATTACTCGCTTTTCATTTCGTTGAAGACATAACCATACAACGACAATCAAACAATTTTCGCTCACACATACTTTCAACAAACAGTGCAAATGTATTGACGTGCTCCGTTTTGGGATTTTCTTTATTTTCTCTCTTCTCTTGTGCATGTTAGTTACGTGTAGTGAATACGTTATCCCTGTGCAAATATTGGTTCTTAGTTATTTTCAATTCAGTCATACAGCGACAGACGCAATTTTATTGTTGTTGTTCTTGCAAACATTCTCTGTTCCAATGTTGACTTGAAATTACACATCGTTGATTGTGCTGAGCAATTAGACAATATGGATTGGATTTTCCATACTCATACATACAAAAAGGAAAATCAAATCGTACAATCAAACATACACCACATTCACTGTATATGTATTCGTTGACTGGCTGGTATGTGTTCAAACTGACCTCTTGACGAATATTATGTGAGGCAGGAGATAATTTTTGCACTGTATATATGTATAAGTTTGACACAATGTGTTGAGAATTTCAGACGAATAAAAAGCAATAAAGAACATGTATAGCAAAAGAGAGATGAAAATATGTTGCGGAAAAGCCAACAATTAATTAATTAATTCAAAGGTGAATAAAGGAAAAGTGTTGCCTAAAGCATATACAGGCATAAATAGTAACTGTGCATTTGTGCACTAAATACAAAAGGCCATTTTCCTAATATATGCACATTTTCCATTAGTTTTTCTCTTCTTTCATTTATTAATGAGTGGGGGGAAAATTGCTTTCCGTGGAATTGTTCTCACTTGAAATTATCAAAATCAATTATGATTGCGTTATATGCATTAAAGATCAAATAAGAAATCAGTAGCTTTTTCATTTCATGACTCGATTCATTTGATCGTGTTGTTGAGATTAGTATGTGGGCCATTTTAGCAAAATAATCACTACAGAAAGCAATCATCATCAGTTATTTTATATTCATGTATGTGTGTGTGTGTTTTTGTGTGTGTGCGGGTGTCCATATATATTTGCGTGTGTTTGTGAGTTTGAAACTACTCAATATATATGTGAAAGGCAACTGGCAAGTACTTGTCCTGCGCGAAACGACTCAAATTTCTTTCTATTTAATGTACTTTATTCTGGTATTGAAACTATGCAACATTTAATATGAATTTCAAAACATCAATTTACAATTGAAATTCAATTCAACGCTCATGAAGTTTCCCATCGCTATGTATATTTGCTCGCATTTTTCGAATGCATCTAATTTTGGCGAACGAAAAATAAACGATGAACGATATACAGCAAAGAAACAATTTCTTGAAAAACAAACGCAAAATAACACAACCCACAACAAAGTCACCCGGGTATAAAAATTTTCAGTAAATAAAACAATAAAATGATTTTTGGAAATGCCCAATTTCAACCGCATATTTTACTGTTTCATATTGTTTTTAGTGATGAATCATTTTGAGCCTGAATGGAAATATTAGAATTAATGGATGATTCTTCAATGAAATTCTAAATTAGCAAAAAAAAATTGTCATGCGGGACATGAGACAGACACTCAAAATCTGGATCACGATAAGACCATGCTGTTACGGTCTATGCAACACATCAGCCTGCAATTTCATTCAATGAATGAATTCACTTGATCTTTATACACTCAGGATCAACAGCTCAAAATGTCTACCAAAATACTCATCTGTTTGACTTTCGGTCATTTTAATTGGATTTCTTTTAAAATATCAAAAATAAAATCATTTCAAATGAACGAGAATCGAATTCGCTTACACAAGAGTGTTGCAACGCATCAAAACAGTGCGAAGAGAGTACAAGCAATAATGTTCATGATTATGACTACGAAATGTGTTTTTTTTTTGTCGGAAATACCATTTACTATGTTTTTGCGCTTCAATACTATTCACAAGCCAATTAATAATTGAACAGACACTTGATGTAAGTGTTCTAACAATTCCATCGAATTGCATTTTATAAAAACTGCAACATATAATTTGTTTTATTTGAAATAAGCAAGCTGATTGTTACAGCATGCTATTTGAGATGGTCAATGTTTACATTCCTTTTAACTCAAGCCATAGCTTTAGATATGAATATATGACATTTGTTTGATGTACAAGTATTGCCATAGCCATGCAATTTTCGCACTCTGTGCACTGTGTATGTGCCTGTAAGTTTATAATAATTTTTCCGAATCATACACTTTCTCTGACTTGCTTGCTTGCTCCGCAATGTTAGAATTAGGTCATTTCGACCGAGCTAATTTTAAAACCAAATTTTTTCTTCTCTTTCTTTGTCGGCAAAACGTAAATAAAAGAAAAAAAAAATACAAAAACCGAAGGAAATACTAAATGTTGAAAGCGAATTCACAGTAAATTGAAACATTCAATTTACTTCCTGTATTCGTTCCCATTTTAAATTAGAAAATTCTAACCATCTTTCTCATCCTCACACACCATTAAGTAATGTACTATGCAATCAATCAATTTCAATTTGTGCGCACAAAATGCATTCACAAATCAAATTAGCAAGAGTCAAATTCTACTGCACATTTCTAGTAAAAACTATTCTTCTCGCACAACATTGTAATGATCCTTATCCACTTTACTACTTTAATAACCGTACCGATTTTTTTTTTTAGTCTCTGGAAAATGTGTAAATTGTTTTGTTTAGGTTGTTAACATCTAATTAAAATTGTCGTAAAATAAATAAATATTCAATTGAAACGGTAGTCGTTTTTGACCGACCAATGAAACAAAAATCAAATATGCATGTTTTGAAAAAATATTCAATCAGAAACAGAACCTAATCACTAATCTAATCATAACATGCAATCAATATTCTCAAATTAAGTATTTAAATATCAAAAGTTTTTAACAAAACATTCCCATTATTTCGTTTTTTCTAGACCGTTCCACGACTAAAGCAAAAACATTCGATCCATGTTGGAATGAGTTTTTCATCCATGATGTGAAGAATGCAAAAAGTATTGGCTTGACAGTATTCCATGATGCTTCTATACCACCGGACGATTTTGTTGCCAATTGCACAATACCATTCGAAGATTTAGCGCACCGTGATAAAGAACAACAAGATTTCTGGGTAAGTGTACGGGGGCTTTCTTAATTTTTTCAAAGTCGTTTAGCAAAGAAATTCACGTTTCTTACGCCATCTCTACGAGTACGATGTGAATTTAAATGAATATCAAACAAAATTGTGAAAGTTCAGTGGACTTTCATGCCATGGGCAAGTACATCAACAATTGATTAATATACTACGGCATAAGTCGTGCGAAATTAAATTGCAGACGATCTCTATCATATAATATAAACTGAATTGCACATACACCATTACGGAATGCAAACGACAAATCATATCTTTTTGCCCTATAAGATGAATCAATAGCTCTTTATGTCAAACTGAACTTGAAAATTAATCACTAACGACCTCTTTCGTCATTGCTCCGCTACTACTGCTGTCAATGTAAAAAACTCGGTAATAATAAAAAAAAAAATGTTTGTTCGTGAAAATAAAACAAGAACCACAAAGTGACGATGAATCAAACAAACAAAAGAAGAAGAAAAAATCTAAGGATAATAGTAGATCGTTAACGAAAGCACTTAACACTTTGAAAAATTTTGAGACTGACGTTTGCTAATAAACAATAACGTTTCTTTGGATATTTACATAGAAATACATGTTCGTGTGACAGCAATAGCTATGTGTACCACGCACACGAATACATTTCTTTCACACATACATTTCTTTCAATGATAATTGCCATAGAGGCGCTACTGCTTATTTCAGATGAATTGTCTGAAAATTAATACATTGATTACATATACACGCTTTATGTCATTGCTTTTTGCCATTTCCATTGGTATAGTCAGTTCACATTGATAAATCGTATAGGTGGCGTCAATGTATTGAAATCAAAGTTCTTCACACGTAAAAACATACAACGATTGCCACATTGATTTTTGTATAGAAACGACAGGTGGCTTATGAAAGGAAATCATATTTGGAAAAAAAATGTTTGAAAATTGACGGTTCCACAATGAATAAGCATAACATCAAATAATAACTTGGATCATTATTTGGCACAAATTCCATAACTGTATATAAGAATAAAAATCCTGCATCAATTAAAATACAACGGCATGTTGTATTGGACAATGGTTGTTATTTAGGCTTATCTATTTGATTAAGATTGTTGCCAAAATCAACAAAGATAGCGTTATTTTGAGATAGCATTGCGTTGTTGCTTTCAAACGATTTTTATCAATATTCATTTGCACGGCATCCATCTTATAGAAAAGCCAAGATTCATCGTTCGTATATTTAGAATCTTGGAAATTATATAATCAAAATTATCTCGCCATTTTTATTTTCAATTATATCTTTGCATTTCATCCGATACCGCAACACGCAATATACAACACATTTCTCTCACTCACAGGCGATCTCCAGCTAGGTAGTTGTTGTGAACCAATTTGAGAGAATATAATTTAAATTTCCGTTTTGTAGATTACAATAGAGTTGTATTATTATCATCGCATGATCCAAATATTGCCATATTTATCATATTGTTTGAATCTATCTGCGAAAATGAACATCAACACAAATTTAACAACAATAACAATAACAATTCAACACATTCATTTGCAACCCATGCAATTCACATTACAATCATAATTGAATGAATTGCATTGCTGACGGACAAATTTATTACTTAAATTATTCAAATCCGAAATGTTTAAGTCGACAATATTTAATTGTATATTATGGGAATCAAATTGATGTTTTTTTTTTATTGCAGGTTGATTTAGAGCCGCAAGGGAAAATTCATGTTTTAGTCGAATTAAAATGGCACGGTATGTTAGAAAGAAAAATTGAATTTTATAAGCAATGATAAAGAAAAATTGAATATTTTTCTTTTATTTATTTATTTATTTAGATCAAAGCAATACACAAGGAGGCGCGGTTGCAAGCACCAAAGCCATAAGTGGAGCCGAATTCAAGGAACGTGCCGCATTCAATCGACGACGTGGTGCTATGAGAAGACGTGTTCATCAGGTGAATAAATTCGCCAATATGCTTTAAAAATGTTCATAATTTGTTATCAATATATTAAATTATGATATTTTTTCGCACAGGTTAATGGACACAAGTTTATGGCAACATATTTACGCCAGCCTACATTTTGTTCACATTGCAAAGAATTTATTTGGTAAATAATATTTTGCACACTGAGTTAATTTAAATGATTTTTTTCATTGACGTTCAATAGAAATATGATTAATAATGTGCTATATTCGGCATTTAATTTTTAATTAAGTGTTAAATATTCGAATTTTAAATTGTTTCTTTGAAGATCTAATAATTGCTTACTAGTTAAATGACAAACTAAAACAATTTATTGAAAATACGATATTTCAATTCAATTCTTCGTCAAAATTTCCGATTCTCATTTATATCGATGTCGCATTAGTAAAGATGAGCATTGCCTCTTACGCCATCTGTACAAGTACAGTGTGAAATTGAATAAATATCAAACAATATTGTGAAAGCACACGCAGTGGACTTTCATGTTGGTGCTTTCATACACGATTTATATGCATAAAAAGTTTTCATACCATAGCAAATGAGTCGTGCACTGAATGCCGTAAGCAAGTACATCAAAAACGGCATAAATTGAACGACAATTATTTGAAGATCTCTATCCGATATACATTGAATTGCACATACACCATTACGGAATGCAAACGACAAATCGTATCTTTTTGCCGTTTCCTTTGGTATAGTCAGTGCACATTGATAAATCGTAT
>JAQOWM010000290.1:0-14986 GCA_029041755.1 Resseliella maxima
TTTCATTTTGGTCTTAGTTTTTCTGCCTTCTCTCTTGTTTTTACAGAAAAAGTAACATCTTTTGCGATTATATTCAAATCTTCGACTCACATAGGCCACATTGCATGTATACCTTTCAAAGCCTTGTAATCGGATGCAATCCATCGTATATGAATAATCTTGCTTAAAGAGTAAAACTTGAAACTTCTTTGGTCACATGTTTCTTTTAAATGGGCTATTCTCTTATATCCAAGAATTATAGAAGGAATAAATACTGTTAATCGTTTAAGAGTTTTTCGCCCAGTCTCTTAAATACTTAATTATTCCACTAACCTTCCCTAAATTTACTGCGGCACCATCAGATGCTAAACCAATTAAGTTTTTTTGCATATAAACATGAAAATCTGCCTTTTCAGACTCCCAAGCATTTTTCAGTGCTTCAAAACCCCCTATTCCAGTCGCGGACCCTGATTTCAGTTTGATTAATTTATAAAAATATATCACTGGGCTTACGTCTTCAATTGTTTGGAAATAAACTATTTTATAATGGTTATTTCCTGCATCCGTTGAATCATCTATGATAATTGATATAGGCATATTACTTGTTATTAAATTATCAATTAAAGTATTATGCATGTGATTGCTTATATAAATAGTCATACGAACACAACTTGTGCGTTCGAAGTGATGATATCCCATGTCCAATCCATTTAATTTTTGTAATGTAATCAAATGTTGATGGTCAGAAAATGGTAAGCTCAGCTTATTCAATACGTAAACAGAACGAATCATTCGCGCAGTGATTTCAAGATATTTGTTATCCTTTTTTTCTTCTGCTTGTTCATCTCGAAAATAGCTTGAACGTTGTTTTTTTGATGCCTTTACCTGTAAATTACTAATAATGTTGGTGTGACTGATGGACTTTGCATGATCATTGATGACTCTTGATTTTTTTTATAAGTGTCAAACAGTGATCCTTTTTCAAACGCTAACATTGGTTTTGATTGCTTTGGAAGATGCATTTCATCAAAATATTTATAACACAACCGACATCTGTAACGAGAAAGATGCGGGTGTTCATAATCTATTATATACTCAAACCAAACTTTGTTATTCAGAATGGTTTTGATCGGCAATTTATCCGCTTGATTGGTTCTAATCAGATCCACCCATCTCTCCCTACAAGTTTTTTGAAAGAGGATTAATATTCACTATTTTATTTGGCAAAAGAGATTTTGTGTAACAGATATTTAACTCTAGGGGAATTTACGAAATTTCAGATATTAATATCTGGTTATAAATTTAGTATTAATTACAATATTTGCAAAATAAAAAAATATCCGGTATTCCTGAAAATATATTTGTATTTATCTGCTTATCTGCTGAATTTGGTATACTTAATTATTTGAAAAAATAATTCAAATTTCTTTTTATGTTTATGAATTTTAGCAGATAGCCAGATAAATGCGGATATATTCAAATATATTGTTTTTCACACTTGAAATTTGAAGAATGTTAAACATACGTATTTACGCATAGATTTACGTAAAAGCAATCATCATGATGACAGTTCGTTTTTGAAGTTTGACAATGGGTTCATTTTAAATCCAAATACGCTAGCGATCACGTGTAACTTATAACCTAAGTGATGGTAAAAACGTTTTGGAATTGTTTCCAATTATATCTTGGATATAGTAAGTTGCCTCAATTTTTGGTAGATATTTTGAATACAACAGGATACGATTCCGCTATTTCAATTGAGAAATTGGATAAAGAAAAAATTAAAGAAATAGAAGAGTTCATTCAAATCAAATTTGGTTGTGATCACACATTATTGAAAGATACGGTGTATGAAAATAAAGAAACATTCGAATTTTTGCCGGGTCATATTACGTTATTGCTTGGATTAAAAACATATGCCAATAAATATTTAGAATCGGGTTTGAAAAATATATTTAAAAGCAACAAGTCGGCTATTAAACAATCACAATTAACGCTAGAATTACCGAACATTTCTGAGGAAATAGAAATTCAAGACACAGATAAATTGAAAAACACATTGCTGCAAAAAATTTTAAAATTTTGTAAAAAAATAAATATAGAAAGTGAAAATATTTCGATTGAAAGTATCAGAACCGATCTAGAAATAATATTAAATTCGAACGGTAGTACAGTGTACAAAACAATATTCGCATGTCCTCTATGTGAGGTTAAGATACCTTGTCTATTCAATAAATATTGGCAAGTGGCCAATCTTGAAAAACATTTAAAACATCATCTAACACGTAAGCCAGAGCCCTCAATTAAAGACAAATTAGACGAGATCCTTACAAAAACGGTTTAAAAAAGCAAAATGTTTTTCGTGTGTTATGTCATATTCGCCAGAAAAAATGCCGTATTTCCAGCACACTGGCTGAATGACCATAAATTGCTTTTAGTGAAATACATAAATCAAAGATTAAACCCAACCCAAAAAGTACTGGCATATTTTTCGCAAGAATATTTCAACCAAATTGAAAATGGACAAAATGCAATGGATTTTGCACCAAATTTCGGTCTATCCATGAATGTTGAATTTCCAGCTGATGGTTGCTACTATGTTCTACCGAAAAAGTGCTTTGAAACTTTGAATGAAGCCGTAACTTATATTCATGGTCAACGAAATGTTCCACCTGCCAATTATAACGCTAAGCGTGAACTGGAATTGCCCATTCCAAATGTTATTCAAATTGATGGAAATCCGAATACTAGCCACAACGATTCTTTGATTTCTGACGATGATTTATCTAGTGATTTATCAGAAATAACTACAGCAATAAACCAATTTATTGCCGACAACAATCTAGACGACAATACTAGCAATAATGGCTCTGAATCATCAGACACTGGACTAATCGATATTTCCGAACCAAATACATCATCAGTTGGCCAAATTGATGGTGGCAATGTAACAGGTAACATAAAAAAGTATTTGTATTGACACGTAGTTTTAACCTAGGTTTTAACTAGAGTTTTAAACAATAATATTTTTTACAGTTGAACGGGAAGCAGTCAAAGTTGGAACTGCCGGTGTATCAGAATCTAAATTGAAACAGACTGATAATAGTGATGATACTGTAGATGTAACAAATAATATTGAAAAGACAGGTGAAAATTCATCATCAGATGACCAAGCTGATGTTGTCCATGGAACAGGTAACATTTTTGAAAAAATATTTATAACTTTAAAAAAATTATGACAATTCATGATCACAGTCAGATTTTATGCCCCAAATAATGGATTTAATATGAATGCAATTGGCATTTTTCAGAATATGAAAACAAAAAGAACACCCAAAAATTTTAACCAACATTGATTGATACTGTATTTAATTGCAATTCATAGGCGTACAAATATATGTTTGGTTAACGTTTTTTTTATCAAGTAAAACAATCATTAGCATCCAAAATGTGTCTCAACATGTTCAATGATAGTTTTGGAAAAAATAAAATGATGATTTTATTTATTGCAAATTTTTTAAGAAGCTAAACTTGATTTTGATTATGTAACATTTTGTTCATTTTATATCCATAATTCAAAATTGTGCCAAATGTTTGCTCTTTCATACCCACAATTCATTTTCATACAATATTTATCAATTTGTGCATGAAATTTGATAGATTGATGAACCGTAAAATCAAATTTACAAATAGAAAACACAGTATACTACGTTCACAAATATTGTATAGAATAGATGGATACTGTGACATTTGAGAAGTATTGACACATAATTTTAAACAATACACTTTTTTACAGTTGAAAGTGAAGCAGTCAAAGTTGGAACTGCCGGTGTATCAGAACCTAAATTGATTCCGACTCGTAATGTTGATGCTATTGTGGATGTAACAATGAATATTGAAAAGACAGGTGAAAATTCATCATCAAATGGCCAAACTGATGTTGTCCATGGAACAGGTAACATTTTTAAAAAAATATTTTACTAGATATTTTATTGACACGTAATTTTAAAAAATATTTTTCAGTTGAATATGAAGCAGACGAAGTTGGAACTGTCAATATAATGGAACCGACTGATAATGCTGTGGCTATTTTGGAGGAGGATTTTGTTTATGAAGCAGGTAACATTTAAACAAATATATGTAATTACACACAATATTGTATAAGCAATAATGCAAATATGCTAACAGCCGAAAATGTATCAGGAAATGTAATTGATATCGATACAATTTTTTTATTTTTATTTTTTTTTAAATTTCCGATCAATTACTGGGTCAATTAGATGTCAAGAAAGATCCAGTTTTATTGATGGAGCCGAGTTCCAAAAACCGTAATGAACTGAATCAATTGCTCGACACTGAATTAATCGAAGAAATCGATGATGACTTAACCATCATTATTGGTAGCAAAGGCTTTGGCGTGCCTTTCCAAACAACAGCTGAAAATTTGATCAAACGCGAAAATGATCCAGTGTCTGGGAATATGCCATACACAAATACAGTATGTAAATTAGCTTATGTTCTATTTTAAGTTATTTTCGATTTTTTTATATAGCTATTTATCATTATAAAGCTATTTATATAGCTATTTATCATTATAAATTTGCACATATTTCAGAAAACTGGACGCATATATTTGTTGGGTGATGTTAGATTTGAGGTGCCAGCAAAAGTCATTGAAACATTCACTCTTTGGAATACTGAACCACTAAAACACCACAAAGCTTACGACAAACTGATGGTTGAAGCTCTTCTATTGATATTCATTACAGCAAAAGATATGGAAAACGAACATGTCAACGATTTTGTACGCGAATTTATCTATGGTATTTTGAAAGTGCGCACAAACGATGATCACAAAAGGCTCGAAAAAATTGATGAGTACATAAAAGAAGCCTGCAAAAAGTCGAGCAAAAATACGTGAATCAACAATTAGCAACACTCGCAACAACATCACTCATTTCACTTTAAACTTTTTTTTTAATTTTTTTCTTTATTTCTCACAAACCATAATTCAATGTTTTTCATTATTTTTTTTTATTATCAAACCAATCAAACATTAGCCTAGACATTAGCATGAACCAAAACGCTTCTAGTTCAAATTACAATTACAGTATTAACAAGAGTGATAAAAATAATTTGATAAGCATGTAACCAAAAATATTTGTGCCTAAAAAAATCGAATATGTGCAAAAGTAGGTGCAAAATAGCTTCAGGTTTAACTCAATATTTTTTCATAGAAACTTTTTCAAGTAATTTTTTGAAGCAAACATTTGCTAGATCTATTTTTATTATTTTTTATTGGATAAGCAATGAACTAAAAATATTCATGACAAAAGTATTTAGAAATATCAATAATATGTGAAACCAATAATGTGATTATACGTGTTCCAATGCGTGATATATATATATATATATATATTAGCTTCAGTTTAAGTAAATATTTTTTCATTCAAACTGTGAAACGAAAAGAAAAAAAAACTAACCAATATAATTAAGCAAACTGGGTTTGATATTTAAAAGCTGAATGCAAGGCTGATTATAATAACTAATATAGCAATTTCAGAGAATTTTTTTCGAAATTTGTCTAGGACTTTCTAGGACTTTCTAGAATTTATATAGAGAATTTTTTTACATATTTGAAAATGTTTCTGCGTCTTTTATGTGTACAGATAAGTCTACAGTATACGTTTATAAATTTTGATTTGGAAAGCTAGGTATATGGTCAAATCTAAAATCAAATATAATTTAGAATATTATGTTAAAAACTTGAACAAAAAATTTGTCAACAATTCTAGTAAAAAGGTAAACTAGATGTAACACTATCAAGTTGAATATTTCTAAAAATTTATAATGATAAATTTTCTAGTAAATTTTCATGATAAAGAATAAGAAAAACAAAAAAAAACAGATTGATATAAATTTTCATATTGAATAAAATTATTATTCAGTCTTAAAAATCGCACATCTTCACTAATTTATAATCAGGTTTATAATTTCGCACCTTTCACCACCAATATCAGACAAAAAAAGTAGAAATAAAAAAAACCAAAAAAAATTAACGGATTTAAATAAATTTTCATATTCAGTATAAATTATATTTTGTTTTATTAATCTGTGCATTCTTAATTCACGAAAAACGGAGTTAGATAATCAAAAATAATTTTTACGATTATGTATGAACAATGCACAAGCAAATGATGTATTTGTTCTTATTTCTCATTTAAATATGATATACACATCGAAACCTAGATTTGAAACGGTGAAGACTTTGATCACTAGTTTAATTACATATTGCAATCTGGACGTCGGTCATCTGCTTACAGCTATTAATTTCAATAAATGTTTAATTGCTGTATTTTTTTAAGTAGTGATACTTTCCATTCAACAATTCAGAGTTAAAAATTCACGCTGTTTTTTCCGTTGTGTCGAGATCAGCTTATCATAAGTTATTTTTAATATATTTTTTTGATGTGGTCCGAAATACGAAGATGATGAAAAGCATTATCAAGTGAACACGAACATTACTTCAGATTTGATTAAATAGACAAATTATTGTTCTAATCAATGTTAGTAGTCGTTTTGAACAATACAATAATTGCATAAATATTTTTTTTTTTGAACCAAAAAAGGCAAAAAATGAAAAAAATAAACACATAAATTCCATTTGACTCGGGTGAATTTTTTATTCTCATCATATTTCTGCCTAGATTTCTGGTGTATGACATAAAAATCGAAACCAAAAAAAATCGTCTCTACTTTGGAATATACATTTTTGACACAAACATTTATCCTAATTTTTATTTTTATAATTAAAAATTTAATTTTTCAATTGAAATATGAAATTTATTCTTTAAATCGATATCAGAGATACATAAAAATAACAACATGCTTAGCACTGAATTCACATTCAAGAATAATTTAAAAAAAAAATATTTTTCGATGTTTTATCATTCAAATGTTGAATGATAATAATTTAGATAATAATGTCTGTCTATGCTATAGACTCTATAGTAATTTTGTGTAAATGAAAAATTGGAAAAATGACATGGATTTTTTTTAGTTTAATTTAACAGATGTAGAAATCAATAATAATACAGATAATCAGAAATATTTTTCTCAATTTAACCGGTTTCAAATGATAATAATTAACTAGATAATTATTTAGTGATGGTTTTTAATTTTTTATATAAAACCGTTGACTAGTCGGCTAGTAAGTCTGTTTAGAGCTTCTGTTATAAAATTTTTAATTTGTTGAATATCTTGAAACTCATAACGAATTAAATTGGTTTTCGGGTCGCGTATGACGATGGGAGCGTCAGCAGTTGCAATATAATTTTCAATATTTATATAAAAATTATTATTTTCTGAAACTGGCTCTAACGTCTGATCATTGCCATATTTGTACCAAGTTGAGAGAACGCTGAGCTTTTTTTCACTATTTTCATTACAAGACACAGAAGCATAATCGAAAGTATATTTCTTTTCTCTTTCGGTTTTCTCGCTTAAATACCTGAAGCCCAATACTAAGCCAAATACAACATTTTCCATAACATTTTCCACTTCGGGTATATTTTGGTATCGCTTAAAAAAGCACCAGGTGCCAATTCTAATTTCTTTTTCAACAAGAATACCAGTCGAGATTTTTTTTCGTTTAAGATGTGGCGATAGTTCAGCACATCGTTTGGTGAGATTACGTTTGATGGGAATTCCACTTTGACCTTGAACTCGTCGTAATCTATCATTGCTTAAAACTCCTTTCGTTTCTGATAAAACCCATACCAATGAGGATATGAGAACGGACTTCACGTTATTATCATCATCAAACACCTGGACGAATCTATTATCGACAGCAGTGGTAGGATCATTAGTAGAATCATTTGTCGATTTTGAATAATCTCTTAAATTTGCAAATGCAAAATCCTTTTCATTTACTTCCATGTTTGTTTCATTAGTTAATTCTTTTTCATTTTTCTTCCTTTTTTGACTTAAAACGACATTCATGGGAGCTTTCCGCAGTTGGCACCGGTTGATTTGAAGAACATCCATGTTCATTCCGAATTTTGATGCGTCTGCTAAAGCAGTCATTTGTGCTTTTTCTAACGTTTGTCGAATTTCTTCATTGCTTGGAAGGGAATATGTTTTAAGTTTTCCTGTTTTACGAAATCTTGGAAATATTACATTTTTATGAGATATTTCAGAATAGACTATTTGATTTTGTAATTCTATTCGACCAACAATTTGAATGAGCTCCAATAATGAAAAGTTAATTCTCGTCCAATAAATCGTTGTCATCGATCGCATCTGCCTGAATGTTTGTTCGCAAGCTTGACTTTGGAATAGTGTGGGTAGAAAAAATTCTGGCGTATTGGCATCTCTGAACTTTGCAATTAAATTAATTAAACCATAAGCATTGAGTTCGATGCAACTAAATGTGTTGATAGAAATAAAGTTTTCTTCCAATTTATACTTTATTTCATTGTTACTTTGTTGCTGCTTTATTAACCATTGTCTCCATGCACGAATAAAATACAATCCGTGCCACATTCTATAAATTCTTTCCAATGGATTGATGTCTGGCTCCATAAACGAAGAGCTTATTTGTTTGCTTAATTTTAAATACATTATTGTTCCTTCAGATTCTACGATAAACTTGTTCAATGCCTCCAAAACGCGTGACTCAGTTATTTTTTCATATGAACGATAGTTTTGTTTATCGTCTGGTAAAATATCCGATCTTACCAAGCCATGGACATCTTTTGGCACTGAATCAATTAGTATTTTGAGGTGACTAACTGTTATTTGCTTATTTCCCATTGGCATGACTACAGAACACCTTTGCATCCTGTTTCTCATTTTCAGCGCTAAATGTGTGGGGTCTTGTATGAATGATAAGGAGGGTTCCTTTTCAATATCCAAAAGTACATCCGTGTTTGACGAATTAATCATAAATTGTACACTATGCTTCATACTTAGTAAACACCTTTCATCTCCGTCAGTTGAAATTCCTGCCACTTTAACTCCATACCTGGAATTTAATCAATTTTTAATTAATCCCGAAATTTTTTTGTATATTTTTCATTACAACACGCATACTTGGCCAATTCGGATTTTGTATAATTCCATCGCTGAAATACATTATTAGACGAAAATGAATTATCTGTTCCATATAATTGCAACATGAATGGAGGAACACCCTCCATGATTGGTTGAGCCATGACAATATAGACTAGAGTGGCTTTCTGTTGTGCCATTTGTTGTGCAATTTCTGTTGCGGATTTCGGTTTAAAAGATCGAGAAATTGGCATTCCCGTTGTTAAGTCCATGGGCAAAACTAGTCCTACTAGTTGTGAACTAGGACTATGATAAGAAACTTTCTGCACTATTCCCGACGCATCTTCTGAAAGCCATACGATTTTTGGCGCTTGCAACATTTCTAAATATTCTACCAACTCCGCACATCGTAATTCACCTTCAACAATGTTTCTTTTGTTTTTATTAATGTAGCTCACTGAAAAATAGAAAACAATGAATTTAATGGGTTTAAATAACATTTATAAAGTAAATTTTTAGCATATATGAAGAATAATAACAAGTCAATATTACTTATTATACTTACAAATTGTATTTGCTTGTGGCAGCGGTAAATTCTTGCACAAATTTTCATAGCCGGATTTTCCACACATCATATAAATGTATGTAGCCCAATTTTGCATTTCAACTGGATATTGATTTAAATCTCTCATACTATTTTTTATAGCTGTAGTTATCAATTGTTTCATTATGTACGAGATCGGAAGGGCTTCAACACTAGCCACAACATGATCGAAACACTTTTCACTAGACTTTCCATTGCTTTTAATTTTTTCTAAGTATGAATTAGCGTATGTAGGTAAACAGAGTAAAATCGCCTTGTGTCCCGGCAAAAACGTGAATTTTTCCATGTTTGAATATATGCTATCAATCAGTTCATGTTTATATGTGCTAATAAAATTGTTGGCCACATATTTTTCTATTTCGTGAATATTTTCTGTGTTAAGTCCTTTCACAGCAATAGGATTATCGTATCCAACCAGTTTTAATATTTTCAATAAGACAACTGGCAAATTAATGTCTTTTTGTAGATATTCTAAAAACATTTTGAAATTTCTGTCTCGATAAAAATTGTCGTATCTAACACTGAATATTAATTGGTTAGGAATTTTGTTGTTGATGCGTGTTTATGCTTAATTCAATTTTGACAGTTAATATATACGTAATTACGTATCTACTAGTTTCATGTTTCGTTTCAATATGTTCGAATTTGACAGATCTGTTATATATTCGAATTATCTGGAACAAGTTTGAATATTTGCTAGAATCTGCTATGTATTCGGTAAACAATGAAAAATTTTGTGAAATTTATAAAATATAATAGTATTTACTAGTTATTTAATATCATAAATTCCCCTAGATTTAACTTACTGGAAATTACTAATTGTTTCCCATTCAAAAACTTTTTCATAGTCTGCTGTTGTACTTAGTCTCCTTTTTCTTCGATTGATTCTATCTAGTTCGTCGGCTCTATTATCATCATCAGATCCCAGATTGAATGTTGAACAACCACTTTTTTGAGCAATGTCAAATTCTTGCTGAACTACTTCCTCGATTGCGGCAACATGTGTGCTGGTGTATAAAGAAGTATCAGTTGAAGCAGTACATTGTGATAAATCATCGTTTTCCAGTAATGAATTTATATTTTCAATATTTTCTTCATCAAATGTCTTATCTTGAAGTGGATCAGTCAATTCGGATAGATATTTTTCAAAGAAAAAATTTGGACCACTGCAGTCGTTCTCAGTCCCGGGAGTTGGTGAACCCAATTTAAATTTTTCGGGAACGAATGCACTTTGATCCACAGCACAGCGGTTGAGAGTGCGATCTATTTTATCTCCTTGGTTGTCGAATTCTCTCAATATATAATCTTTGTTTGTGTACTCATTATACAAATTCGTGAACATTTGGCAGTTATCGTATGGTGCTTTTCGAGCATACACAATGAGGTCAACTAAATTTGTCCTAATTAGTGTTTCTATGTTTTTGTCGATCCATATGAACGCTTTTTTTGCATTCAGAGTCAATTCTGAAAACGGGTAGGCCTTCTTGTAAATAAGTGCAAATGCATGTATGTGTCTATTTCCAGTATTCAAAAATTGGTCAATTGTGTTCAAGTTTCCACTAAATTTGTTCCGGTAGTTCACACTGTCGCTATTTGTCTTAAGATTGGTGTTCGAAACATTTGAAGCTCCAATTGTAAAGAAATCACTTTCACCCATTTTACTATTCCATAGATTAACGACGAGATCGATTGTCATAGCTTGTACACCGGACCGTGTTCCAGTACCAGCTGATAAACCAACTAGTTTGTAACCTTGTAGAGATTTGCCAATTGAACTTGAATCACACATCATTTTTAGTTCAATAAAGTCTTTTCCTTTCATTACACCAGGATTTCCACTATTTATTTCATTTATAACTAAAACACAATCATTGGCCTGGACATTTTCTTTATTAGTTACATTATAACACCTAATTGTTGAAATAGTTAATAATATTAGGAAAAATTGTTTTTTGAAAATACACTTTTGATTCATTTTCAACAAAATGAAAAAATAACACTTCAAAAAATAACATGCAATATGACTTTACTGAGTGAGCTCCAATCTTTATATGATAACAAAAGAATGAAATATCGCAAGTGGAAATGAAAAAAAAAAATCAAAATTCAAATAAACAATCTAAAAATAACACAAATATAAACAGTGATAAATTTACCAACTTCGAAAAAAAACAAAGGCAATATATGAAATGCATAGAATGAAAATTATAAATTTGAAATCTTCATTGTCAGCAATAATGGAAGTCATATAGACTTTGTACGTCGCAATCGCAAAAGAGTTGTGCACGAAAAGCAAGAAACAAAATGACTCAAAAAAATCGGTGAGTTGTGGCAAAGTGACAGAATATAAATCGTCATATCTTTTGAAAAGTGAAAAGTAAAGTGTTTTGCGTTCAATTGTTTCAAGAACGAAGACCTTTTTTTTTTTAGCTCTTCAATTTGCAATTTTTGTATACAAAATTGAAGAGGGGGGGGGCTCCTCTCGGAGAATTTCAGGGGGGGGTAAAACCCAAATACCCCCCCTCCTTGCCCATGAGTTAATTCGATATTTAAAAAATCATTTGTGAACGCCAAATCCAGTAATCGGTTAGAGTTGTTAAAAATATTGTTCACTTGATTGAAGCCCATGTAGTGATTATTGGTGAATCACTGGATGAAATATTAAGAAGACTTGGTTTTGATTTGGTTTTGGGTTAACCATTTATTTCAAACGACTATTTATTTTAACGGTTCAAACAACAATGTCTTGACTTAAACTTATCAACCCATCAATAGGTTGATACGAACGCGATGCACTCACACATACCGTGCATTACCTCATTATACATGTTACACTGTAAACGCTCAGCTAAGCTGAAAACGCGATGAGCCGAAAACACTCGGCTCACTGGTGCATATTCACCATATCTTCCCCGTCTTTGAAAGCAAATTTACTTGTTAAGAATTTACAATAAATTTCTTTAGCAAAAAAAAACGATAATAAAAGGAAAATAAAATGATTATAATCGAAAAAGAGATTTTTTCTTTTCTTTTTTTTTAAATTAATTTTTACCGTGTAAGTGTATATTGAATATTGCTGTCAACGATCATTGACAGATCGTGACAGTTTAGTGTTTTTTTTTTTTTTTTTTGTTTGACAATTGAAATAATTATTTTGGTTTTTCCGGATAACATGTGAGTGTTACATTGATCAAATATTAATTTTATTTTTATTTGTTAAAATCAAGTGTTTTCTCTGTTTTTTTTTTTTTTTATATGAAAATTCGATTAACAATGAAAAGATTTTCCTCTTGATTTAATATTCGACGGAAAGAAATTCGTCGTGCAATGGAATACGAAAATAGTTTAAGATCATTTCCTGTGCCTTCCTTTTCTTCTTCTTGAATTGTTGTTGCCGATTTATATTCTCATGTGGCATTTGTGTTTGATTATTCTTTTACTTTTTCTTTCTTTTTTTTTTTCATATGTTCTGAATAATAATGGTTCATTTGTGTGGTGATTTTTTTTTTTTTTGAATTCATTCATTATTATTGTTTTGTTTTATGTTTTGTTCTAATCTTTAAATTCATTTACATAATTATGTTTTTTTTTTTTTTTTTTTTTTTTGTTGTTTCGTATCGTTTTGTTCTTACATTTTAGGTCAGAAAAGCAAAATTGTCATACGACAAAGCGTCGCAGACGGGAAATTGATCTATTTGATCCAAACGATCTGCCCGTTCGGGGCAAAAGGAGCACCGGTGAATATAATCCGGTGAAAGGTTCTACTTAAAGTTTACTTTTATTTTTATCTTCTTCTTCTTCTTTTATATATATGTATATATATATATATATTTATTTATTTATTGTTTAATTTAAGCATATCATCGGAAATATCGGATTTTCGGCGAGTCACTTTTGAAAGAAAGCATTAAATCATCTGAACGGTATTGGAGATATCGTGCAAATAAGGCTAGGCGACAAGTTATTTCTGACTTTATCATAGGTAACATTTTTGTTTGCATTTTATTTCATTTTTCTTTTCTTTTTTTTTTTTTTTTTATTTGTTTTATTCAGAATCCGAAAATCGTCTAAAGGATCTGATTGCGCAGGCAAAAGCCAAAGGAAAAATTCCAGCTGATATGGATCGCATTAAGGCGACTCAGCATGGGAATGTGTGCTTTAATGAATTAAGTGAAAGTGACCGATTTTGGTGTGCGGTATCTCGATTTAAACTGTTTGGCTTTACCGATGTTGACACCGTGACAGCCGATTTTCAATTGCCAGCTGGGCGGTTCCAGTATTATAGTGAAATGTTAATACCAAAGTTGAATTTCCATGCCCTCGGTGGGTTTCCACCCGAGGAATTACAAAATTTAGAACAAAATTTAGATGAATGACCGAAAATACCGATTACTTCCAAAGATTAATTATTTTTGTTTTCATTTCATTTTTTAATTAAAATTTTTTTTTTTTGTGTTTACTGGCGTTTTTTGAAAAGAAAGTATTAAAATTAATATTAGAGTTTCTTAATTAATCTATTGCTTTTGATCATTTTCGATTTTTGTTTTCTTAATTATTTGGTGTCTAGGTCTTACGATGTCCATAGTGTTTGATATTTGGTCGAAGATGTGTTTATCAGTTGGTTTGGTCCCATTTTCTTTTGGTATCGGGATATGGTGTAGCTGGGTACTTGATGGCATTTTGCTCGTTCCTTTCTGCAAGTGTGACGACTATTGGTGCTGGTTCACTGTGGGTTTCGCTACAAATTAATGAAAATATGCCGCATTTGATGCACAAAACGATTGCTATAATTAGAATGATAGATAAAATTATGATTAGTATGTAAATTTTAATATCTTGAAACCATTGGCTTAGTGCTTGCGAAATATCCGAGTCGTAGGCCAGTTGCCCATGTTTGTATTCATGTCGCGCTGCGTTCACCATTGCGTCAGACTGCTCGATTAATTGTTGCATCTCATGCTCATTATGTATAAAGATTGGTTGATTGTGCGAAGCGTTCATGATTGACGCGTTGATTTTTGATATTGTCTGAAGTTGTTCGATGCTCGCTTGTGTTGCTGCAATTTGGGGTGTTATCAGCTGTGTTTGATTGTACAGATGCAACTTGTGTGACCGGATGATATACGACGATGTTTTGATCGAACAGCTGGCCCTTAAGTTTATAATGTGTCTTCTTTCTATCTCTTGATGTGTTGTGGGTTGATCTTCACACATCTGCCAGATAGTCATTTTTGATAATGTTGCGATGAAATAATTTTCATTGTCTATAATCGTTAAAATTATCTCATTTTTTGATGAAAAAAGAAAAGTTACACGTTGACAATGCTGATTGTAGGTTACTCTCGACCAACA
>JAQOWM010000681.1:0-100884 GCA_029041755.1 Resseliella maxima
ATACCATTGATGGAGTAATACAAAAATTCCATTAAATTGGTTGTTGTTGAGCGATGTTTCATAAAACCATGCTGACGTGAAGAATTTTTCCCAGAAAAACAGCGAGTTAATTGAAATTTAACGCAATGTTCGAAAAATTTGGCAATCGTATTTAATTTGGCAATACATCTATAATTTTTTATGTTTGATTTACATCCCTTCTTGAAAATGGCTCGAACACAATATCTCTTCCAGACGTCAGGAAAAATGCCAGTCTGCAGAAGAAGTCTGATTTGAAGAGTTGTATTAAATGTTTACGATGTTTTGGATACTTAGTTGAGGATATTAAAATAAACTATATGAACATTGACGAGAAATTGTGTGGTAAAGCTGAGAATCACTTGGCTGAATATTGCTTCAAAACATTGAAATATTTGTACTTGAAACATAATACAACTGGAAAATTATTCGATGGCATTGAAAAAACATTTCCGCATATCATAATCAGAGTTCATTTTCAAAATTGTCCTTTGGAACAAAGTTTGCGTTAAAAAATCTCGCACGTTTAGAATGTTTATTATTACATTCGAAAATTTGAAGATAATTCGAACAAAAATCTTTGTCTTTTTTGGACATTGACTTAAATAATATCGACGAAATTGATTTTCGAGAAATGTTACGATGAAATCCGAGTATATCCACATTAATAATTAATTGAAGATACAGTGTGGAGCTTATTCGTTGGATAAGCCAAAATATGCCATCAATGATAGAGCTGGAATTAAAAGGGGAAATACCCAATACATTTCGTGAAGAAAATCTCAAAGTTATTCATTTTGATCATATTGAATGCTTCACAATTGGTTTCTATATATCAAAACCATTGAAATTAATTCCATTTTCATTTAGCCAAAAGATTGTGTTCACAATATGGATGCCAGTTTATTTGAACAAAAATACATTTGAATTTTTTAGGAAAATAACACCAGACGAATTAGTATCATTTAAAAGAATTCGTTTTTGATTTGAATGATGAAACTAATCTATTACAGTTCAAAGCAAATGTAGGCATCAAATGGAATTTGTATGAACACTAGGGTGTAAGATGAAAAAGAAAAAAAATCGAAAATTAAATAGAAAGAACTAAATTAAATTATTAGAAAAAATGTTATCCTCAAAAAATTCCAATGAAATCTGACGCTAACTTTATAAGAAATTTGTTCAATGGAACTTGAAAAATAGTATCAAAGATAGGATAAGATACGGGTTAAGCATACCGCATTTTACATAGAAATATTCATTTTAAATTTAATAAAATTCATTGTTAAAGAAGTTACATTAATTGTTAAGAAAACAATAATAATTGATAAGAAGTTGAGATTTATAATAAATAATTTCATTTTGAAACATATTAATATATGATTTTAGATTTTAGACTTTTTTTGATTTTATTTTTTATTTATTAAATCACCGCCAAGTTCTGGCTGAATCTTTATTAATTTGAATTTGATTTCTAAATGTTGGAGAAATGTATGAGTCATTGATGATAGCGTGTCATCTCGTCACCATTAAAACCACATCTTTTAGTCACTTATACATAGAAGACTAGAAATTGAATACAATAAATTAGATTGGAAAAATTGAACAATGATTAGGAACTAAACAATGGTTTTTAAAATTATCATCATTTAAAGAGATCAATGTATGTTTAAAGCTAATGCGTGACATTTGATTTTTGAATAAATTCGGTATCATATTAATTAGGCTACACATTTGAGTAATTGGTATGTTAGGAGATATTTTGAAATTTTTGTTTTTCAAATTTACAAAATGCACTTGTCTTAAGTTTCTAACATTATCATTCAATACAATTTCATTTTTTAATGATGGACAGTGATTGAAATCATTTATGATATCAAAAAAATACATGATCGCTGTGTTTACACGCCTACGTTGAAGAGATTGCATGTTTAAATCAGACAGACGTTGATCATATGAACGGATTTTGTAATTGTTTGATGCGTTTGGGAATTCACGAAGAGCAAACATGGTGAATTGCTTTAAAATTGATTCAATTTTATTTTTATGAATCTCATAGAATGGTAGCCATACCACGCTGCAGTACTCTAGTATAGACTGAACCAGAGCAGAATAGAGTGACTTCAACACTCGAATATCTCTTATATCGTAACAAAATCTTTTTACAAAACCAAGTGCAGACGATGCTTTTGATGTAATAGAATTGATATGAAGATTAAAATTTAGTTTTTTGTCTATAATGACACCCAAGTCTCTGTGTTCATTAACTCTGTCAAATTCATGTGATCCATAGTTGTATTTGATGACCAGTGGCTTTTGTTTATTGCTAATAGTCAAAACTGAGCACTTATCAAGGTTTAGATGAAGATCATTTACGTCGCACCAAGTTTTTAGTTTATCAATAGCATTCTGCAATTTTTGACTGTTCCCGATATTTTCTACCTTCGATGCGATTTTCAAGTCGTCAGCAAATAATGATACAAAAACATTCTCGTTCATAACATTCACGATATCGTTGATAAAAATCACAAATAGAGTTGGGCCCAAATGACTACCTTTTGGCACTCCCGAATTTACTAAAAAATCATTTGAATTATGATCACCATAATGAACAACTTGCCGACGGTTTGACAGATATGATTTAATCCAGCACGATATAGATTCGATGGTATATTGAAATTTCTCAATTTTGAAATGAGTTTTGAATGGTTGACTCTATCAAAAGCTTTAGAAAAATCAGTGTATAAGTAATCAACCTGAGCTCCATTTCGTATCACATCATGAGTGAAGTGGACGAATTCCATTAAGTTAGAAGTGGTGGATCTTTTCTTCATAAATCCGTGCTGGTGTTGAGTTATATTGTTTTCTACCATATTTATCAATTTAATGTTGACCAAATATTCGAAAAACTTTGCAATCGTTGGAAGTTTCGCAATGCATTGATAATTTTCAATATTTGATCTAGATCCCTTCTTAAACACTGGCCGGACACTGTATCTTTTCCATGTATCGGGAAAGATACCATTAGTTAATGATTCATTAAACAATTCCGTTAATGGTTCATATAACAGTGCCGCACAATTTTTAAGTAGAATAGGGTGAACACCAATCTGGACCAACGCCCCTTTTCACATTTAATTTCATGAGCTCATCAAACACAAAATGTTTGTCTAATGTGAGTTGCTCTAACACACGATGATCTGGCCCTTGGCTTGAAACATCAATCGTAATGTTATTTGAATTGTTGTCATTGAAATTACAACTGAAAAAATCCGCAAACATTTGTGCCTGTTCTGCTTTGTCAGTTGAAACTTGATCGCCAAATTGTAATAATTTTGGTTCATTGTTGGTGTTTTTTTTTGAATTCATAAATTTGCAAAACGATGATGGATCCGATTGAAGAGAACCTGTGATTTTATTGACGTAATCATTGTAGAGTTGAGAATTCAATTTAGTAAAGTCAGCAAATGTTTGATTGAATGTATCTTTGACTCCGGTGCGCTTGAAATGACTCCATTCTTTGTTTTTCTTGTTCTTCAAGGCTCTCAGTTCTCTGTTAAACCAGGGACGATTTGAATTTGAACGCTTTAAAACTGTTGGAACATATTTATTTATCGCGTCATTCAGAATCTCATGAAAAACTAGAACTCTATCGTTCAGTGACAAATTTCTGAATCGATCAGCGAAGTTAATTTGATGAAAAAAATTGTTCATTCCCACGAAATCGGTTTTATTGAAGTTTTTCGCATGCACTAACGGTTCATTTGGTATTTGTGGGTGCCATTCGAATGATAATAAAATTGGCGGATGGTATTCTTCGTCTACTTTTGATAATGGTGGTGGACAAGTAATATCAACATTCAAGTAATCATTTGTGAATATCAAATCCAATAATTTCAGATTTGATTTGCAAATTGAATTTATTTGTTGAAGTATGCTCAGAATATTATTAATAAAATCAGCTGCATGTTGTGGTTTTACAATTGTGGGGGTCAAAACAATTTGATTGTCATCGTCAACAATCCATTTTTTCAGCATAAATTATTATTAAATTGTGATAGTCTTTAGAATTAAGGGAAACTATCTACATGTTTCTTATTGTGTACATAAGACTATATGGTTTTTATGCAATTTATATGCGTATACGCAGCATATTTGCTAGATATTGAAATAATTCCTGTATACGTCCACATTTAAATAGTTCTTGCTAGGTTTAGAATAGATTTTAAAACATTTGCTTACTGTTAAAAGAAAACCTTTTCCAACTAATGTTTAAAATTCAAACCATTTGCCATAGAACGAATTTTTCAACATTTTTGGAAGATAAATCAGTGATCGATTTTTGGATTTTTGTGAGTTAACACTTTTCTTTCAATATTCAATACATATTGCTAGATAATAATATCGTGAGTTTTGACACATTTTTTACATAGTTAATCCTGATTAAGTTGGTCATTATTGAGTAAGAATTTCGAAGGTAATCATGAATAAATTGAAACATGCTCAAAAGTTATTCATTTTTATTTTTTTTATTTTTTTTATATTTCTTAATCATGAACAACTTTTTCTTAAGCAAGACCGTGCATGTTTGTGCACAGCAACGATGCAAGAAATGTGTGCGTCTTTTCTTAGTAAGATTTTATTGAAATTCTTTAGAAATAAGCGACTCTTACTCTTAATTCTACTCGTTATTAACTTCGAAAATCTCACTCACTCAATCTCACAAAAATCACGAAATGATAAATTTTTTAGCAGGAGTAAGATTTTGAATAAGAGAATCTGCAAACTTTGGTTTTTTTTTTGTCATAACTCGTATTTTATTATCGAAATGGATGTCTTACGTCGCTTCATTCAAATATGTTTACGTCATTAAAATCATGCGGAACAGGTTTGTGCTGTGAACCTGCTTAAAAGCAATGAACTGATGTTATTTCATTCAATGAAAGCGGAAATAGCTATTGTGCAATATGCATATTAACATAATTTCAACCCGTCCTCCAGATTTCATTTTTATTTTGTTTTATTTATAATTTTTTTAAATGAGTAAACAATAATAAAATTTCTTGCATGAGACAACTAATAGAGAAATTGCATGAGAGAAACGAGGACATGTATGTTTGTTTCGTCGATTTACAAAAGGCGTATGATTGTATACCGAGAGCTAGTTTGTGGTCAGTGCTGAATGAATACGGTGTGAATGGTCACCTTCTGGAAGGAATTAAGAAGGTTTGTTAGAATGGTTTGAAGTGCGAAATGGTCTCCGACAGGGCTGTACAATTTCGCCGCTTTTATTTATTATTTATATGGATAAGTTGGTAAAGGCAGCTTTTCCAAATAAATTATGGGTTTGTAAAGATTTTTCACATATTTGACATACCAATGTGAAGGGCGACCCTCCTAAATCTGCCAATCAACACTTTGGAGTGTGTTGACTATTTCATTTGAACATTACATCACATAAAAATTGGTCCATTTATCCACTTAATGTCAAAATCAGTGGAAAACCTTTGTTATTACCTTAGATATGCCTAGAAGATAATTCTAATAATAATCGTAATAATAATAAAAATGATTAACATTCATGAGTTTTCAATAGAAATTGCTGCAAAGTATTGAATGAAATGATGATATTTTTCAGAAAATGTGATAATGTTTACATTACAGTCACAAAATAAATCATAAAAATGAATATAAATGATGTAAAATGGTTGAAGTGTTCCTTATTCAATGTATTCTTGTCAGCAAAAAGGGGCACAACTTTACTTTACAGAAGTTTTTATTTAGTGAACTTTTTTTTAATTTTCCGGCTGGTATAAGAAGAAATAATCGAGGGCAATTTTCGTAAAAATTAAAACAAATATTTTTAAATTTCATTTTTCGAAACTGAAGTGTTCATTCAAATGTGAGAAGCTATGATAATAATGATTTAAAGTATGCTTTATAATGTTTATTATTAAATAACCTCCAGTTTGATGAACGGCAGTTAGTTGCAATTTCTGATGTCAAATTATCATATCTGATTTAAGCCACTAGTTCCACAGACGACGATTGAAATCGTCAACGAATCTCTCTATGCATTTCGTATGAAGAGGATCGTTGACACTTGCATAGTCGTCGTCATATTGGTGACATTTCTTTAATTTCAAAATCGAAATTATATCTCGCGTTTTTATTCATCAGATAAACAACGAATTGACTAAGAACTCCGATTTCGAGGCCATTTTTGTTAAATTTTCGATAAATTGGAATTTTTGAAGATAAAAAAAAACAAACTAAAAGAATAAAATTAAAATTAAGTTTTCCATTTTTATTACTTTCAGAAAAAATATGAAAGAAAATCGAAAAAGTGAAAAAATTGAAAATTTTTATTAAAAAAAAATATATCATTAAAAACCTTTTCCTTCTTATCAAAATAGAATTCGTTTCTTATGCAGCTATTTCTAAGTTAAAACACCTTTAAATTTTAAATCCTAGAACTAAAATTTCTAAAGAACCTCGGCAAAAATAGTATTTTTTTAATATAATTCACCGCCACTAGAGGCGACACCAATATTGGTTCTCATTGAGGTGAATTTGAAATTTCATATTTTTGAAAATAAATATAAAATTATGCAAACCAATTTTTTATGAAATTCAATATAGAAAGCTCTGGAATTCAGGCCAAATCCTGAAAATCCTTGGATCAGCCTAGGCAAGCGACTCTTCTAGTTAATAGGTCTTGAACTTTTGTTAACCATAGTCCAAAATTAATTTATTCTCCCCATTTTCTGATCGGAAAAGCATGAAAAATCGATCGATAAATATTTTTTCAATTTGATATACAGTTTTCATTGACAACCAATATTGGTGTCGCCTCTAGTGGCGGTGATTAAATTAAAAAAAATACTATTGCCACCAAGGAAATTGCCGAGTTTCTTTCAATGGAAATTCAAATTCAAACTCGTTCTTCAACTCCAAGAACAATTCCATGAATTGGTTTATTTGTGATTTCCAATTGAAATTTTAAATCATGCATTCCCAAATGTGTTGAAAAATGATATTTCCGAAGTAATTTTGCCAAAATGGTTTTAATTGAAATGAATGCAAATCGACGTCCCAAGCAATTTCTAGCACCATTGCTAAAGGCCATGAATGCAAATGGATTTCGTTTGGAACTAATTTCTTTATTAAAATGATCAGGATTGAATTCATCTGCATCATCACCCCAAATATCCTTTCTTCGATGGACTGTAAATGCCGAAATTATAACTTCCGTATCTTTTGGAATAATAAGATTTGCCAATTGAAGATCTTCAGTACAATGACGAAGCAATAGCGGTGCCACTGGATATATTCGTAATGTTTCTTTGATTACTTGTTCCAAATAAATTAATTTATTGACATGATCCATGGTCAAATCTGAATGAATGGGCAAATCACCAAATACTGTGTTGAGTTCGTCAATAACACGCTGCTCAATTTTCGGGTGCATTGCCAATAATAAAAGTGTCATGGCTATCGTGTATGATGATGTATCTTGTCCAGCAAATATGATCAAATGTACTTGATCTCGTATCTCTTGATCGCTTATGATTCCTTTGTTTCGCAATTTGATAAGACGTTCAATGAAAATTTGTGGCGTTTCATATTGTCTATCTTCATCATTTTCATCGAAATTGTTATTGTCACTGTCATCATATTCCTCTATTTTCTTCAAAATTAACTGAAATAATCGGGCGGAAATGAAAATTTGCACGCCTCTGAACATAGAGATTCATTCTCAATCTAACTTATTTTCATTTTACCTTTTCTTGCATCGCATCTGAACGGGCTAGAGCATCAGATTCCATTTGGTAGAGTTGAGTTTGTTTGTAAATAATGTCCGGATGCAAAAATACATTCACCATTCTCCGGGCCACCACTGACAACCAACTGACAAGAGATATTGAGTAATCAAAAAAAAAGAACAAAAAAAAAAAATGTGTTGAGAATTCAATGAGATATTAAAGTGGTTTAACATGACTTCACACTTTCAATTTAGTTGAGCATTACAAATTAAAATGACATAAAAAATTCAACAAGAGCCACATTCAATTGTTTCATTGGCTTTAGCATTTGCTTATCTTTTTTTCTTAGTGTTAGATTTGTATCGTAACTTACTCGGTAAGTGCTTTCAAGTAATGCATATTTTCACCCGTTTGTATATTCATTGTTGTGCCCAAAACCGTTTCTAAATAAAAACAAATATTTGATTTCAATTTAAAAATCAAATAATTCGATAAAGAGAAAAAAAAAAAAACAAATTTAAACCTAAAACAATATCCAACGTGCATGCTGCTGAGTATTTTAACATGTCGAAATCGCCATTGCCCACATGTTGACCGATATTTTGAACAAAAATATCGGCTTTTTCATTGAAAATCGGCAAAAATGACCAACAAATTTGATTGTTAAATGACATCGATACTTGCTTGCGTTGTGGTCTCCAAATATGCGCTTCAAAAATTCAAATCGAAATCATTAGAGGCGAGTAAAAAAATTTAAATGAAAATGTATAATCATTAAAATTTAATAATATAATAATCGATTTGGATTTCATTTATGTCAAAAAAGAATGGAAATTCTATTTATTGCCTCTTTTCTTTTCATTTCCACTTAATAGAGAGGAATTTGAAAAAAAAAATTGAAAAAAATGAAATATTTTTCATCACGAAAATACGAAAAAGTATAATTGAAGAATCCAAATACACACCTGGAGCAGTAAAAAGTCCAACGCCCCGATTGAAGAATCGATAAACATCACTTTTTTCGATGCAACATTTTGAATTCATAACCACTTGAATATCATCTGGATGGTCAATGACTATGAAACATTTTGGTCCCAGCCAGCAAACAAACGGAATTTTTATCTTTTCAAACACTTCTTCGATAATTTCCAGCATTTCTGCAAGAAAATCAAATTTATAGACAAAATTGTAATATAACTTTAATGATTGTATAAATTGTAAACTTAAATTTACAGTGTTTTTTAATAAATTAATTCAAAACATTTCCAATAGAGCAACATTTGGCGGCGATTACATTTATTGTTTCGTATTTTACATTTTTTTAGTCAAAAACAATTTTTTCAAAGAAATATTGGCCTTTTGGCCAATAGCGCCAAATGAATATACTCATTGTTCATAAAAAATTTTTTTTCAAAATCAAATTTTCTAGCGAAAAAAGAAGACAATTTTAAATTTCATTTTTTAAACAGAATATTATTTTAAAGAAATGGAACCTTCATTATTTTTTCCGAGAAATCGAAGAGCACATCCGATCACCGGGTAGTCATCGATGACTGGAATATTTCGCGTTATTTTTGTAATTCGTCTTTTGTAAAGAAAATGACTGATTAAATAACTAAATGGCCACCAAAGCACAATCATCGCAAATGCGATCAGCAAATAGGTACGAAAAAGCATGTTTTCACTCTAATCACTATTTTTTCCACCAAATTTTTACAATTTTTCGTTATTAAATTGTCCACTTATATTTCATTTGAATTTCTTTCAAATTTTTACCAAGGAAAATGTTTTTTCTTATTCACCATTTAAGAAAGTTACATTTTTTTTCAATAAATTTGATATTCAATCTTTTTTTAAAAAATCTACTTGACTATTGAAATTGAAATACTCGTTTCAATGTTATTGTTGTTCATTGAGACCATCTGTTAATTGCGAAGAGAAAACTCCAAGCAGAGCATCCATTCCGATGAAAAACTCAATTAAAACTAAAATGTCGTGGAAATGTTTGAGCGATTTTCGATGCAAAATAAAAAAAAATCACCATCAATTCCGGCATAGAACTTGTTATTGTTCTTAAGTTAAAATCTGTCTCTGTCAATACCATTTAATTTCGATTCGTATAAACTTTCCACTTTAAAGTAGTTGATCATTTAACGAAAAAACACGATTTTCAACTATCAATTTGAGATGTTCCTAACAGTGTATTGTGACCACGTTGTATTTTCAATTATTCACATATTAATCGAACAATTATTTCTATTTAATGCTATTTTAAATTACGTAGCTATTCAGGTGCAAAGCTACGCTTCCTTCAAACACTGATCGAAAACTGAAAACTGTACGAAAAAAACAATTGAACACACATCGTTATTTGTGTCCAGAAATGGCTGTTGTTTAAGTCTAAGATTTATACATATTTTTGTTTACGTATGATATTACTTTGTGATGGAACACATGGAATTTGCGTATTGCTCGCTTTTCGATTATATCATCGATATATTTTCAATAAAACTCAATACAATCAACACATTTGGGACAGAAGTGAAAAGTGAACGAAAGAATAAGTAATTGTTGTGAATCACCATTAATGCTCTTGAGGGAACACTTCAACTCTGGTCAAAATAAACAAATTACTCAAGACTCGGTCAAATGTATACACATAAATAAGTCTATTATCTGAAATCCAATTGAAAAATCCACTTTGAATATTAATTACTTCATCATTTGCAGGTGTGAATGAATTTAATTCATTAGAAATAAATGAGATGTGCAAATATTTGGAATGGAAATATATGAAAAAATTGTAACAAAACTGCCAAAATTCTAAAACCATAGAAAATATTGCAATTGGTAAAATTTTAAATAATATTAATACAGTGATTGTACGATAAAAAAAATACCTTCCCTTATACACTGTGTGTATGGAAATGCAAAAATAACAAGAATTTCGCGAACCACCATAAGAAAAATTGAAAAATCCAATTTTGTTCTGAAGATTAATATCGGTCATTTGCGTTGAGTTCCTTAGTTTTAAACGAAGTTTTTCAATGGGCAACGCCACAAATATTGGACATTCAACATTGAAGCCATTCAAAATTGAATAAACTTGATTTTATCAAAAGTTGAAGTGAAAATATCAATTCAAAGCTCCAAAAAAAAAACGCTTGCGATTTCATTGTGAAAAAAAAAAAATAATTTATTAGGTTTTGCAATTGACAAAACCTGTCAACGTTGGATGATCAAAAGTCATTGTATAATATGATGTAATTGGCATGACCTAACCGTTGAATGTTCAGAACACGATTTTGTTTGTCATGGATCTGATTTTGCCGAACATTGATGCTAAAAATCACTTTTTTCAAATTTATGTGTAACCGAAGTAAATTTTATGAGACGAAAACATAATTTGTATTGTTTTCAAATTGAAGATTTTGAGAGGGTCACATGTGATTCAAATTTTAAGATAATTTACAAATGAAATCAAAACACGGAATCGAATAAGAGGACTCACGATTTGTGTACAATTAGGGTGTTCCTCTAATCTGGAAAAGAAAAAAGGGGGTACCTTAAATTAAATATGAACAAATTCTGTGTCAATTGATAGTATTCAAACCGGGCTGTGATTTATATTCACACTTCCCGAAGCAAAAAATTCTTTTCAAAATCGAATAATGCTTACCTAAAACACCCACTAAAGTACTCCTGCGCAGTTCACATCAACCAGATGGGAGAGAACTTGCTGCTACGCTACTAACCCACATAGTCGGGATAGCTTTAATAACTTATGTTACATTTGTTTTTTTTTGTGTTGGTTTTGTGCTGATTAGACAGCATGATCAGCTGGCTGCTGGTCGTACTCGAACATTTCAACATCATTATCTAGGGCAGCTACTTCGATTGCCTCTGCAACAGCATGGCGGTCTCTGTACCTATTCATTGCATCCGGTATAGGAAGTCCCAGCAATGTCCATAGTCCTAAACAATCAAACAAATGAATCGTCTTAAGCAATCATTCAATTGCAATTTCAATCCATTAGCATTACCTTTCAATAGAATGTTCTTTGCAGCCACGACGTCACGATGCCAAATCACAAAGCATTCCTGGTTTAATTCCCAGTTTTTAGAGTAAATTTTTACTTTTGGGTATAAACCATCGCTTTTAACATCAACGTTCAATTCGCGCTCCAACTGTCTGAATAACGATAGATCAGTCTTGCCCCATTTTGACACAATCACTGATGGCAGCAATGTTCTGGCGTCGGGAATGCTAAATGAAAAAAATCATTCAATTAAAGACCTTCAAAGATATGTATGATTAAGTTTATTTTAAAATAAAATTACCATCGGCATCTCTTGAATCGGGCCGCCTTGTTCTGGTTCTGAAATCGATTCATGCATCTGGCATCTGTTTGAGATGTTCCCCATTCGTCCGTCAATTGTATGAAACAATCTGATCGCTTCTTTATTGCCTTCAACGACTTACGAACCCCTGGACAACGCACATGTTTTTTTATACTAATTGGGCTATCAGGTGGTATTTCGCCATCAGCACCAAAAAAGAACAATGTTGACTTCTTTTTGGTTATCATATTAACCCATTTGTCAACAAAACTATTGCTTTTGATGTGTTTGTCCAAAGCGAGTCGAGTGTATTTGGCAGTTGAGAAGGCACATATTCCCTTTTTCATCATCTTGACCCGATGTTTGATGTAACTCAGCCAGTATGGCCCCTTTGGCGATGGCATTACTGGATACAGCTCACGATCTTCTCGATCTCGGCGCTCCTCTTCCACGAACTTTTTCGTCCACCGACTTGCCTTGGCGTTCCGTACTTTTTGCCCCGTCTGCCAGTGGAACTGCTTGCTCGACATGGTAAAATTATACTGAAAAGAAAAATAAAAAAAATAATTAGTTATCAAATGGATTTGGAATCACTTACACAGTGGATTTTCATTGAAATAAAATGAATGTTTACGAAACTTACCTCTGCGCCAGTTTTGATGTTGTGTGTTACTGAAGTATTCCAACTGCGCACGCCCGTATCAACGCCAACAAAATTCTTGATTGTGCCATCCATAACCTTCTGAGTGATGCGAGAATAATCGATTGCTTTCCTTTCTTTCTTCTTGGCCGAGTACTGCAAAGCCACAGTGATTCCATCGGTGTTTATGGAAAAGTCAAACTGTTTTTTATTGCGCACGAATCGTCGAATTTTCCGCATATAAAAATACTGATCCCAATAATAATTACTCGAAATATTGAAATCTTTCAACGGAACATTTGTTATGTTGGTTTTTCCGTTTTTATTCTCGCTTTCCACTTTCGGCAGCAACTTTTGCGAAGATAAGATCTGGTGCATAGAGGAGCAATCGATTTTGAAATACGTTCGTCGAAAACTACACATCGGCACCACAACTAAATTTCGGATTATTGGCCGAAAATTTGGATTGTCAAGCATTTGTCTGCGCTTGCATTTATATTTCCCTTTTGCCTTCTTCCGTTTTCTTTTCTTGCGTTTAGTTGATGGCTGATGTGGCCAGGTCAGATTGTACTCATCTATCTCGCGTTGCATAGATAGATACATTGGCATAGCCTTAAACCAATGTTCTCCGTCAGTTGTGAGGTCATGCAAATTTATTTCTGGAAATACATTCAATGCGTTCACTGTGTTATACAAGGCGTTACACCGTTCGAGTTTGTGTGGATCGCGAATTGGCACTCTGATGTTTTTTTGTTTAATAATCAATTGCACAACACTATCGATGTCACTTGGCAAAATTTTCTGTGAATCATCTTCTACAAATGTATTCCATTGGAACACTTTCAGTTTCAAATACTGGATGATGTGTTTTCTCGCATGCGTGGTTAGGTTGGTAACGACATTGTCCGTATATTGATTGGTCAAGTGCTTAAGGCCATTGCTGAAATCTTTGTTATTGGGCCAATCAATACGATGATAGTCGTCAAGACTTTCGACAATTGCTTTGAAATCAGGGTCGATACGTTTCATCTCTGGTCGTGGTCCACGTGGTTTTTTTCCTCGTGGTCTGTACTTTGACTTTTTCACTTTCGGCGGCTGATTGTTATGCCATAGCACTTGTTGAAAGCAGAGCTTGATCTTTTCTTCTCCACTTTCACCGAAGAATGCGAAATCATTGTTCTCGATGCCTATGTTCATACGCCTTTTGCACTTCAAATAAAAATAGCAATGATCCTAAGACGCAAATTGAAGTGGCTTGCAAGCTCAATTCCGTCATTTTGCCAATCAATGCTTCTCGGTATTGTGGTCGAATGATTGTATTCAATGCACATTTGACTGTTGTTATCTCATCTTTCGTTTCTCCCTTCGCTGGTATGGATGGCTTGAAACGATTCGCCATTTTCCTATTAAAAAAAAAAACATAGACACATACGATTTAGTTCGAAAACAAACACTATTTAAACTTAGAAAAAAATCATTCTTCATTCATTGTTGGTAATCAATTTTTGCTATCAGTTGTGTACGAAAACAAAGCTAACACAAAAAAACCGAATAGAAAATTGCATATTTTTCTTGTAATTTGAAATTGACATGTTTGGTTCTAATTAACATAAAATAGCACGTTTTATCGCTCTTCAATCTATCCACTCTTATAATTTTCATAAATTTCAAATTGTAATTCATTTTCTATGTGTCGGTTTTTGTCTCTTTACTGAACGTGTTAAATTTCATCGAATTTAAGAAGAAAAAAAAAAGGAAGAAAACCAAAATCACAATTAAACTAAATGACTTTGAATCAAAAACTGCATTGAAATAAGTAAAATGAATAATTAGCACAATTAGGGACAAATAGGCACAGCATTAAATCCACATAAATCGGTCAGCATTGAAAATTGAACACAAATTCACTGTGAATTTTTTGCAATTGTTAAATAATTACCAAAAAAATCAACTATAAAAAAACACACGAATATAGAGTTCACTAAAATACACCATTCGATATGCCACTCTCGCAAATAATTCAATTCCAATTGAAAATCCAATAAAAAGTATTTAATTTACTGTAAATCACAAGAAAATTTGATTTAATTTAATCTTGGCGACTGACTTTGTCAAAATATCGTCTCCGAATGACAATGATTTGTGAAATTCTGATGATTTGAGGCGAATTTTATCGAAAACTAACAGTAACAAATCAACATCGAATCGAAAACTTGACACATTTTGAAATACCACTGGATAATTTTTATTTCTTTGAAATGAATTGATTGTATGTATCAATGTGACTTTTCATAAACAAATGGTCGCCTGTTATGAATATTCTAAGGCAACCAAAAATTTGCAAACGATCACAAAGAATCCATTGAATGGTATATTTGAAATAAACAGATTAGCCATGATCACAATGTAAAACATGCACAAATTCAAATATGATACACATTATTCATATTTCGATAAAATAAAATGAAATCAAATCAAATGAGATTCCTAAAGCAAGAGAAAATCTACTGTAAATACAAAAGTCAGTTAAAACAACGAAGTTTTTATTCACATTTGACGTTTTGAAATGTGCTTCAGATCTGTCAACATTCATAAACAATACAATGTCAACCATTCTAAAGGTTCGTTTCTATATATACGAAGAGTAATAATAAAATTCATTTTTTGCTTCGGGAAGTGTGAATATCAATTACAACGATTTGTGAATACTATCAATTGACATAAAATTTTGTACTCTTTAATTCAAGCCACCCCCTTTTTTAATTTTTAGTTCTCGGAAACACCTTAGTGTACAATGTAAACTTTTAATGCACGATTGGTAGAAAGAAAAAATGATTTTTTTTTCGGCAAGACAACAAACAATAAAAAAAACTTGAATAAAGCAATAAAAGTGTGTTGCAGTCGAATAGAACGGAATCGAAACAAATTACCGCATTGTTTTGTGCAAAGCAATAAAAATGAGTTTGTACGTATAAAGTTGCGACAATGTGATGCTTTGTATTCGCACGTGTTTTGTCGATTACATCAAAGGAATCATCAAAGTTGGCTATAAAACAACGAAAGAAATAAAAAAATTCGCATATTCGTGCGACTGTGTGAGTGAGTGAGCGTGTTTTATATGGTGTCACAATCAAAAAACCTGAATAAAAACACATGTTCATACATCAGAATTTTGGCATTTTTGTTTTCCGTATTATCATGAGACGCAGCCGACAGCGTTCATAACAAAGGAAAAACGACGACAATAAACGAAAACGACTTATAAACATAAAAGTCATGTGTTGTTAGTCAAGCGACCGCATGTCGACCACCAACAAATCACACATTTTCATGATGTAAAAAGATGAATTAAATTGTAATTTGCATAAAATTTCGTCTTAACGAAGAGAATTTTGCAATGCAATGTGTGTGCAAAAAAAAAAAGAATGTGTGTGTTGTGTTTTGTGGTGAAATGACAGCTGCAAAATGATAAAGTTCATGAATTGCACAATTGAACGATAGTTAAAACGAGACAAACAGTATCCATATGCTTCCACATGCCGAAAATTGTTTCTGTGTATGTCTCTCTTTTATCATTTTTGTATGTATTCTCCCATTGCTTCCGTTGTTGTTGCTGTCATTTCATCGGAGTTATGGTTGTAGGGAAAAAAATCACATGGCATTTTTCTCCGTTTTTTTGACAGAAATTCATTGGCATGATAACAATCGCTGCAACAAAAAAATCTACGTAATACACACAGTGAATGTCTCTTTTACACAAATGTGTGCGTCTCTTTCAACAAGAAATTGAAGAGAACAACGACGACAAACAAAAAAAAATGTGCTTCGCTTGTACAAGCGAGTGCGATATATGTGCTCGTCAATACGTAATGATTATATGGCAAACTCGTTCCCTTTCGGTCATTTAAATCGTGCCTGAGAATAAAATCCAACATAAGGTACGACGCTTTCCTCGACGCAAGGAACATATGTCTAAGTTCTTCTTCACTTACGCTCTCACATATATACGCAAACACAGTGTAAAATTGGATTGTATCTCATGTTTCTGTGTGTGCGCAACGTATTCAATACCGTACCGCATTCGTATACGAAATGAAAGAAATGTTCGAATGCCTGAAAGCATAGCTTAGATGCCATACAAGTAGCCAGTGTCACTTTGAATGCAGAGTTGAACGGTCGGTTCAAAGCTACAAAATTATTGAAGAAGAAAAAAAAAAACAAAAAACACTTTAAGGCTCAATGATTTGTGTGTATGTGTATTACTAACTGATTGAAAAACCGAACGAGACAACCATATTACATTAAAATAATCGAAACGAAATCATTTTCGGTTTACTCTTTCTATCTTCAATTGTTTGATACTGCGATTGCGCTACATCTATAACTGAACAATGACTGTGTTAAATTGAAAGTGGAAAGAAAAAATATCTTTTTTTTTTCTCAAGAAAAAGTGAAACAACAATAAAAACGAAATTCGAAAAGTGGAGAATTTATCGTCAAAGTGAATAGTATGGTTGAAACAACCACACTGACAAGACTATAGAGTAAGGAGAATATTTTCGAACGTGAAATTCGGACAATTTTTTTTTCTCACTCTCAGTGCATCTCTTTTAGATTTCGGTGAAAACATTTTAGTGCTGGTGTTGTGTGAGTGAGTGAATTTAATTTTGTTGTTTTTTTTTTTTGCCGCTTTCCTCTTGATCGTTTATTCATTTCATGTTCTGTGCTGAATTGCATTTTACTCTGTCGCATGATTCTCAATGCACATATCGTGCTTGTGTATTTGACAACAGTATTTTTTGCTTTGCATCGATTTAGGCAAATTGTATTGTTGTTGTTTTTTTGCCAATCGGTATTGCGGCAACTGCGATCGAATGAACATTTTTTTTGCATTGAGAACACACGACACGACCGAAGATAAAACAAAAAATAAATAAAATAACCACATTCTCATTGTGCAGAGACAGAGACACACAAAGAGCAACAAAAAAAGAAACAAAAGAAATCGACAGAAAGAAAAAAATACGAAAACTGATTGAAACAAAAAAAATAAAATAAAAAAAACCATGGCGAAGACCGTGAAAGCAGTAAGTTTATGAAACAGTCGAAACGGACCTTTTTTTACACTTCGTTTATTTAGCGAGAGCATTATTTTGTGTTTATTGATTTTAATCGAATTGAAATTCGTTTATTTGACTTTTCGCTTGTGTTCAAATCGATCATCAATTTATTTCATTTTGGGTTTTATTTCGTTTTTGCGTTTGAAAAAACTTAATTGGAATGTGCTCAAAGTCGCACAATATCACTTTTTCATTGTGATACAACACTACATGTCTATGAAATGGTAATTATTTCTACTTTATTTTTTTCGTTTTTTTTTTTTTTTTTTGTTCACATTTTTCATTTTTTTGTCATTTCATTTATTTATTTTTTACGTTTCTTTTTTAATTTTTCTTCATTAAAATCGACTAATTTCCTTTTTCTGACATACTTGCTGCATTTAAGTTTTCAACATTTGCACAATTTTGCATTGATTTCTATTTGAGTGCAATGAATGCCCAAAATTTATTGATTTTTCCATTGAAAAGCATTCAATCGATCGCCCAGAAAATGTTGAAAATGAAACTTTTGTTATTTTGAAAATCCGATTGAAAAAAAATGAAAATTAATTCAACAAAACAGCCGAATAATTAATTTGTGAACATAACCAAAATATATATATTCGAATCGGGAGCAAAAGAAAAAAAAAAATTGAGCAAAACAAAAACTTGCCAATGAGAATGGAAAAAATGCAAATGAGAGTTTGGCTGAGTATGAGCGAGACAACTAGTCTATGTTTATCATTTAACTGATTCCATCCAGTTGTTTTGCTCTGTACAATTGACTGCTGCGACGATACACATTTTTTCTCTTCTTTTTTCATCTCATGTCATCGATTCTCCTTCGGTAGAAGTATGCACAGTTTTTTTGCTCTTCTTTACTTTTTCCCATGCTGAGATGACAGTTCTCTATGGGTACAAATTCGAAAACAAATGGTTTTTCGGAGCAGATTTTTTCTTTCGCTTCGTATCGTTTTTTTTTATTTTTTTTTTTTTTTTTGCTGTCTGCTCTCATTCGCATTTCTCCTGCGTTTTTGTGAACGCAATGCTATTGCTCTCTTTTCATCATACGCACATAAATTTTTCTCCACGGTTGTGTGCATTTTTTCCCATCAAAACAATTCCAATTGATTGTTGATACCGGTCGAATCAAGACGACGACAACGACTACGAAAAAAAAGAAACAAAAACAAGAGAATACAGGAAAAAAAAAACCACCAACAACAACGCATCGTCTGAATCGCGAAAAGCAATTTTTCCTACAAAAGTTATTGCATTGAAATTCGATTTAATAAAAGAAAAAAAAAAAGATAAAAGAAAGAAAATCAACTAAAACGAAAGAATATCGTTCCGTGTTTGGGTGTGGCGACTTGAAAATTATATCGATTTTCGTGCGGTTCAAGTAAATTTTCTCGACATCATCTCGTAAAATTTATGTATTAGAAAATGGCAAACAAACTTGAAAATGACAAAATCACCATCATCCAGTTCAAAATGGTTTCATCGTCGTTGAAATTTTGTGTAATTTGTGGGGGTGTATGCGTGTCGAGGCAAACTTGTCACCGCGCGCTATTACTACGTATATTTCCTTTTGAAATAATATATATATATATATATTCCGAGAAATTTGCTGCTGTTTTCTGTATGTGCCGAATCTGGTGTTCTTTGCATGCAGCCTTTTTTGTTGTGTGTCATATGATAAAGAGAGACAAAACAGGCAAAGACTCTTTGCCAAAGAGCGAAACAGTTGGTTGTTTTACCAGTTACAATTTTCTAAGCAATATTATTTCAGGTATAAACACGCATTATCATTTGGTTGGATTGATTTGCTGTCGCAACACTCAGATATTTAGTTAGTTCGCATAAATTGTCCATTGAATAAACAAATGACGCATATATTTTGATATATGTTGTGAGTACGAGTGTGTGTGTCTGTATGTGTGTGTATGTGTGGATCGCATGAGTATTGAACACTGAATTGTCAGTTGGGTCTCTTATGGTAAAAACGGATTTTGGAATTGAAAGTCCTTTTGTCTATGGCAATATGGTTTATTGTTTGTGGCAACGAAAAGGAAGCAACAATAGCAGCAGCAGCAGCAGTAATGGTTGTAGAAACAACGGGGCCGATGTGCATATACTTTCTTCCAATCAGCAATGACGGTAAATCCATTATATAACAATATAATGCTCACACAAATCTCACTTGTTTAATACCGACATTGCCACACACCGACCGCCCCAGTTCGCTTCATATCATTCGACATGATGTTATCTCAAGTTGAACACGCATTATCATCAAGCAAAAACCTATTTAGATGAGAATTCTTATATGTTCATTGCATGTTTCACAATTTTGGCAAACGCCATCGGCCACTTCAACATAAATGCACATCTTCTGTACATTTAGTATCGTATTTACACTTTCCCCAAATACATGCACATTTTCGCACTGAAATTCATTACAGATATTCGCCGTTTTAGAAATGAAAGATAAAGAGAGTTGTGGTTAAGTGTTAGAAGACGAAGAGCAAAGACAGAGAAGAACAATGCAAGGAAGTAAGATAGAGAGAGAGGGGGGGGGAGAGGGAGAGAGAGAGAGAGAGAGAGAAAGAGAGAGAAGGAAAGAGAGAGCGGGAAAGAGAAAGGAAAAGAGAAAGACAGCAAAGGAGATTGATAGAGAGCTAAATAAAGATGGCAATGAGATACGACTATCGTAGGTAATTAAACCGGTTTCGGCTCATGAAAATCCGGTTTTTTAGCGATCACCCCAAAACTACTACGGTTATGGTCAATTCCGGACATGACAATTTTCATAGAAAATCACAAACTATTCTCGTTTCATGCATACATACCAAAAATCCATAAATCATTTGAATTAGATGCAAAATGCACTCTCTGTTTCTCAATAGAATCTACAACCAGTTTTAAAAGTATAAAGTCACTAATATATGCAATCTAATAAAATATTTTCAAATAAGGGATCGAAACGTTGCCTATGCAACATAACAAACATTCACAACTCTAACCCTTTTCTAGCGACACCCCACCCGGTTTGTTCGGTTTCTCATATTTTCTATCTTTGTGTGTGTGTGTGTGTGTACATGTGTGCGCACTATATATTGTTTGGCCCGGCCGACCTGCCTATAATCACAAAATACAATTTTGAGATATCATTTGAAATCGCGTTCCATTTCCATGCACAAAATCATCAACCAAAAGACAAACCAAACCGATTTTCCATCGTACACACGGCAATTTAATATACAAAATATCTGGTAAAATTCTTGTCCACGGTCTATTTATGTGAGTGTCGAAGGCCCAACGCTCGTCATATATACAACCAAATATAAAAATATAAAACAAAGTTTTCATAAAATTCATTGAAAATCCGTCAAACGAAATAATTTAAGCGCATTTTAGGTATAACAGCATTCAATTTGTAGCTGTGACAATATTTATAGTCGTTTGATGCCAACGAAGAAACAGGAAATTCAAAAATGCTTGCAAAAAATCAATTTTCTAAGAAACTCAATAGAATTCAATAAAATCAACGATGAATATCGACAAAGTTTATCTTCAACGTCATTCGCACTACACAATTTGTACGTAAAACTTTTATTCACCATCATAATCACACACGCACACCACACACACACACACACACACACACACACACACACACACACACACACACACACACACACACACACACACACACACACACACACACACACTCACGTCAGTGCAAGCAAATGTAATTTTTCTGAAAAATTTCCATCGAGAAAATCAAACATTGCAACGAAACGAATGGTTTGGAAATACAAATTCTGTTTTTGAAATGACAACACCAATATCAGCCTTGGTTTCAACTAAAACTTTTAACGTTTTCTAATATTATTTATGATTTGTAAAAACTATAACACATTTCGCTTAAAATCTGAATATTTGGAATAAATTCAAAGAATTTGTCTGAAATTCTGCAAAAAATAAATTGACTCCAACTCCTCGAGTTGTAGAACAAAGACCTGAATTTTCAATTGAAAGTTGTCGTTTGAAAGCAAAACATCAAGAAAAAAGAAATACTTCAATTATTCAGTCCAATGCTAGATTAGATTTTATTGAAAAACATTTTACTTCATTAAATACCATAGCCCATCAAATTGTATTCGAAATAATTTTACCAAATTAACGCAAAAATTCATTTTGCATGGACAATTTGAAAGCATTATTAAGTCGACTTTAGATATGAAATTCAAATGTACAATGTGAAAAAGTGTGGCACAATTGTTGGTATGCATAAAAATGCATTACAATGATGCATTTGGAAAATGTGGATTTTGTTTTTGAGCACATCAAATGCAAGAGATGCAACTAGAATAATTTGCATTTTACTCAGAGTCATGATAGATTTTCGATAATCGGAAATGTGCAAATGAGTGTGTGTGCACAATGAAAACAGTTGAAATTGCAAAAATTTTATGTTTAAACATCAAATAAATATTAACCTGAATGTTCGATGATGGGTTGGGATGTATGGAATTTTTGACCAAAATGTGAAAATGATTGGACAAAATCGAAATTTTGAAAATGTCATCGTTTCCCAAATTGAGCGTTTGTACATTTGTCGCTTGTTCGTATTTCGGTTTTTCGTTGATGATAGCGTGAATGCAATGAGAGGAGAGAATGCATCGTTTCCATAAGCAAAAATTTCATATAATGAAGACGATGATGATGTGCAATGAAAATGCTGTGACCTGGCCGCACTGTATCTCTGTGGCACAGTAGCAAAATGGGCGCTTGCAGCGACTGCTGAACCAAAATACACACAACACATTCCTATCATTATAAATAATGTCGAAAAGCAAAATGTATGACTTTGTTCAAGACAATCGTTTGCTAGCCGAGATAAAAAGAGAAAAAGAAAGGGAAAGAAGGAAAAGAGCTACAGAGCGATAAATAGAGAGAGACAGATAGAGAGAGAGAGAGAGAGAGAGATCCTGAGGGAAGAAGGGAGAAGGAGAGAACGGAAGAGTGTGTAATGACCATTTGAACAACAAAGTGAATCGTATATTCCGCTCTATGTGATCTATGTTATGATGCATTGAGTGCATTTACACGTTTAGTGTTTTCGTTGCAGAATGGATTGCGTCTTTGTAAAGTCTCAAGAATTTGGAATAAAATTCGCTATTCTCTGTCCCCTCTCTTTCACACTTTGTCCACTTCTTTCTCTCTCTTTCTTTCTTTCTCGATTTCTCTCATCATTCTACCTCTTTCCTTCTCTTTTTTTCATTCTTCACCTCTCTTATATATTGCATCCATTCGCTCTCTGCCTCTTTTCCATTCATTCATGTTCCATATTCATTGTCGTTGTCCCTCTAGCAAAAAATTCAATTTTCGAAATGTTCGGAAAAAATTGTACAATTTTACATGGATACGAATAGACAAATAGAGCAGCACAGCGAAAAATCATTTTACAAAAAACTTACTTAAAAGTGATTGTTATTGAAAAACTGCATCGCATAGATGTATACGATTGTTGTGCTTGTATGTAAATTGCATGCAGAATAATTGTATTGAATGTGAATGTGCAGCGTTCAGCATTGTATCGACCAAAGTCGACGTTAAAATTAAAGACGGCAACCGAGACCAAGAGAAGAGCGGGTTTTCTATGTTGTTGCTCTTTCGATTGGTTTGCATGTTTCGATGCATTGCACGTCATTGTGCAATCATTAAATTGGTATTGCATTGTCGAATAAATACATTGCATTTACATACTTAGTGCAATTGCATAATGTTTTCGTTTGAAATCATCGATCGAAATTCAGTAAATGTGGTTTTCATGTGCAACATCTTGCGAATACAACAATCTTCAAGCTTATCATTTACATTGGAATTGTACATGAAAACAATGCACACTGGTGTTCTGCGCTCATAATAATTATTTGATGCCAAACAGTGCAATGAGATGAATTTGTTATCGCGAATATGAATTCAATTGAATTGAATATATGGAATATCTAACAAGAAAGACAGAGTGCAATTCTCATTGGCTTGTCTAGTTTTTTTTTTACTTCTTTTGGACACACCATTGTACACTGACGTGTCTCATGAAAATCGATAATTCGCCGATCAAATGTAAACATTTGAGTGTCTGAGACGGGGCGACCAAGTGCAACAGAGTATGGCCACGTCATCATTATACATTCATAAGCTGCCCTTCTCCACCTATTCGCGACAAATATCCAACACAAATGGTATGAGTGTTTGTTATTCAATACGAGGAATATCCATTCATCGCCTCGAATATGCACTTGAAAATTGCATACAAACAGAGCTTGTATATTTCATTATATACATATGCAATTCAAATTCAAATCGGAAAATTATTATTCGAATTTCGCGAATGCATAATTTTCGATGGAGAGTGAGGGAAAGAAACAGAAATTGGACAAGAAAATGAGTTTGATAGGGAAAGAGTGAGAGAGTGAGTGAGAGAGAGAGAGAGTAAGTTAGAGAAAGAGTAAGAGAGAATGAGAGGAACCGAGAATTAGAGTAAGAGTGTGTGCAAGAGAAATTGGGCAAGAGACCAACAGAATGAGAGAAAATCAAATTAATTACAAGTTGAGCGCAATCTCTATTTCGAAGACATACGATATATGTATAAATATCGAACCTGTCACATCGAACTTAAACGTAATTTAATTTAATAATTCAACAAATATCCCTGAAATATGTCTATTCAATATTTAAGCAACTAATCATATGTGAACATTTGAACCGCATTTCGAGCATACGCCTAAATTCAAAACTCCTCCTTTCCTCTATCTCTCTCTCTCTCTCTCTCTCTCTCTCTCTCTCTCTCTCTCTCTTTCTCTTTCTCTTTCTCTTTCTCTTTCTCTTTCTCTTTTCTCGCATAATATTTTGATAATAATTTATTCACCGGCATCAAATTCGGTTCCAAATATATATATATATATATTGTTTATTATATTATTTCACAGGATATTATAAATGTTGAATGTCGTAAATTTCCGACGAATTTCTCATTTTCTCTGAATCATGCAATTTTAATGAAGAAACTGCACCAAAATGCCTCTATTCCATAGATTATTTCAAGGAAAATTATACAATGAATTCCTTGAATTATAATCGTCGAGAAAATCTTGAATATTGTTTCACTTTGAATTTGAGAAATGCATTAAACAATATTAGCAAAGTACCTGGTACCATTGAGACAAGAAGGATTTTCTCAACGATAATTGAAAATTGTGAGGATTTCCACAAATTTCAAAATGATTAATTTCAGCCCGAATCAAAATCATTTATGTTGGTGCCTAAACCAAAAACATCGAAAAGAACAAGAAGAAGAAAAAAACAATTCCTTCATGAACAATGCATTGCAGAATAGTTGCAATTAAATTACATTCATCGTCAGCAGATCGATATGACCAAAAGTTGCATTCAAATTTGATGTGCAAATATTTGCATTTCATGGAAATACATCAATCTTAGTAAATAATTTAATTCCATTTGCTGTATATTCATATTTGCTTCAGTCAAATCCCATTAAATATTTATTAATTTTGTTTATTTATGTTTCAAGGAAATGTTTGAAGAAGACGACTTGAATATATCATCCGGATCAGATTTTGATGATGATGAAGATCCAGATAAAATTGAAGTTCCTGGTAAGTTTTGATCATTTTTTTCCGTTTTTGTCGATCATTTGTATATAACAACATTTGATATGTAATGATGAACTTTTCGACGCAGTGCATATTTTTTTCACTAAAACTTTTCCCGTCATGTGCATTTTGTACTCAAATTAGAATGCAGTTAAGTTTAGAATTCAATAAATCGTTGGCAATAAAATGGAAAAAATATGTTTTGCAAATTAAATATCGAAATATGCATATCATGGATTTTGCATAAATTAATCAGTAAGACTACATAATCGTATTTATTTGTTTCGTATAATTTCAGGTGGTGGTCGAGATTTGGCCACGGCTATGAATTTTGCCAAGCAAAATTCTCTGAATAATTCATTAATTAACAGTCAATCAAATAGTTCAGTAAAAGCTACAACATTTGATTTACAATCGAATGTTGTTGGTCCAACAAGCAATCAACCGCAACCAGTGCTCAAACATTTAATTCCGGCTGAATCGATTTTGAAATTTTTGCCAAAAGTAAATACAGCATCAACACGAGTTCATCCACCATCAACAACAACAAATATTACAGCCGCATCCAATGCAGCAATGGTTTATTCAAATGCAACTGGATATGCTAGTGGTGCGGGTACCGGTGGTGTTAGTGGTGGTGTTGTTGGAGGCGGTGGTATTGGCGTTGGCGGTGGCATCGGGGTCGGCATCAAAGCACAAACACCAGCACAAGGTATATAGTTTCGATTATGTTACAAATTTAATTAAGCACATTTCAATAAAACTACTTTGAAAATGTAGAAAAGATTTGGCTAGAGCAACATCTCAATGCTCAAGCATTAATTTGCATCAATTGCAAATTTAAATATATTTCCAAATTAAGTTAAGCAAGACATTTTTTCAACTTTTAAATTGGTTTCGATGAATTATTCCTTTTTAAATCTTCAAAAACATCACATCTTCATTTAACAAAAATCAAACAAATTTAAAAAAAAATGAAAAAATGAAAAATAAAAGAAAAAATTAATTTTAATTGAAAATTTTATTCAAATTAAATTGTAATTAAAGTAATTAAAGTGATAAAAACTCATAATTTCAATAGAAAAAAATACTCAAAAAAAAAACGATTAAAATAAATTCGAAAATTTGGTCATTTATGCTTGCGATTCGGATAAACAGCGTTTGGAATGAGAAGTGCAAGCGCTGCAAATTCATCGATGCCAATGATGAATGCAGTTGGCTTAGGCGGTTTAGGTTCAGTATCATCATCACCAAGCCTCTATTCAATTAACAATATGGCCGCGTCACTTTTAGCACAGAGTAAGTTTAGCATCACCACCATGAATGGGAAACATAAATTGAACAAAAAAATCGTCCCCAAATAAGTTACTGTCATTGCCAAAAAACGATTGAAACCCGAAATTGTCACTGCAAAAATGGCGATACAGTTCTTATTAAGATCCAACCAAAAAAATGTATTATTATTCACGATATAATTTATGAATTTAATCGATGGAATGCTCCAAATGAAACCATTTTTCTTATTATTTTAACTTTTTCATATCATTATTTACAATAAATTATTAAAAAAAAAAAAAAAAAAAAAAACTAAACAGATTCTCTTTGCTTTTTTTATCACAGTGGAAATGGGAGCTAGTGGTTTTGGTGGTCTCGGTGCGATGGGCGGAATGGGTGGCGCTTCAATGAGCAATCCACATGTTATGCAAGCAATGCTACAAAATATTCAAAAATTACTTGCATTCAATCCAGACTTTTTAACTAAAGGCATCCCAAATAATTTACTACAAATGTGCATGGAACAAACAAAAATGCCAACCATGTATGGTGTATGTAGAGAATTTTTATTTTCTTTGAATTATTTCATTTGCAGAACAAATAAACTGACAATTTTTACAATTTCCATTTTATTCAAATTTGATTTTTTTTCTAAATTGTCTATTAAAGATTTTTTCTATTGAAGAATATAATTCAGAAAAATCTTTTTTCTTTCAAATCGATCATTTTAAATTTAAAATTAATTGTTCGCGTAAAATTGTTAATTTTCTTTTATTTTAGAAAAAAGCATTTTTAATCTGAAAAAAGAAACTCTTTTTGTTCACAGCAACCACAATTGGTGGTACAACCCGAGGAAGATGAAGCTGAGGAAGAAGAAATGGGAGTCGCTGAAACATATGCCGATTATTGGCCAGCCAAACTAAAATTGGGCAAAAAGCATCCGGATCCAGTCGTTGAAACAGCTTCACTGTCATCAGTCGAACCTGCTGATGTGACATACAAATTAGCTATTCCAAATGAACCAACGATTGACAAAGGGCTCCTTAGTGCACTGCAGCTTGAATCTATTACGTATGCATCACAAGCACATGAGCAACTTTTACCAGATGGTTCTAGAGCTGGCTTTTTGATCGGTGAGTTTGAATGATTCATAGAAAATACGGAATTGTTTTTTTTTTTTATAATTTCTTCCAAAAATCCTTCGAAAATGTCTTTTTCATCAAAAAAAAAAATAGTGAAAAAAATTATTTTTCATTCTTCTGAATCAGGTGATGGTGCTGGTGTTGGTAAAGGTCGAACAATTGCCGGAATAATATTTGAAAATTATTTACGCGGACGCAAAAAGGCCATTTGGATTTCTGTATCAAATGATTTAAAATATGATGCTGAACGTGATTTACGTGACATTGGCGCCAGCAATATCGAAGTGCATCCTTTGAATAAGGTAACTTAGTGAATTTGATATAAATATATATATATATATACATTTCTTTTCGAAATTTTTCCCAAATTTTTAATTCGTTCTTCCTTTGCATTTCAGTTCAAATATGCAAAAATCAATTCGTCTGTGAATAACAATGTGAAAAAGGGTGTAATTTTTAGTACATATTCAGCGCTGATTAGTGAATCGACTGGTAATAATAATAAATATAAATCTCGGCTAAAGCAGCTATTGCAATGGTGTGGATCCGATTTTGATGGTTGCATTGTGTTTGATGAGTGTCACAAAGCGAAAAATCTCTGTCCGACTGGCTCAAGTAAACCGACCAAAACTGGTTTGACCGCATTAGAATTACAAAATCGATTGCCAAAGGCACGTGTTGTGTATGCTTCTGCTACCGGCGCATCAGAACCACGAAATATGGCGTACATGGTTCGATTAGGAATGTGGGGCCAAGGAACACCGTTTGCCAATTTCAATGAATTCATTACGGCAGTCGAGAAACGGTAAGTTTTCGGCATGATTCGTAGAAAAGCTTTTTTCTCAATTTTTCCGAAACTAATCTGTTTTTTTACAATTTCAGCGGTGTTGGAGCTATGGAAATCGTTGCTATGGATATGAAGCTGCGAGGCATGTACATAGCTCGTCAGTTAAGTTTTCATGGAGTTACATTTAAAATTGAAGAAGTTCCTCTCTCATCTAGCTTCAAAAAAGCGTACGATGAATCCGTGGAATTGGTAGGTTCTCACGAATAATTCTAATTCCCAGCGAAAATTCTAGGAATTTTTTTCATTTCTCAAAAACTCGAAATTTCAGTGGGTCGAAGCAATGCAAAAATTTACCGAAGCAGCTGAATTAATCGATGCAGAAAGTCGAATGAAAAAAACGATGTGGGGTCAATTTTGGAGTGCACATCAACGGTTCTTCAAGTATTTATGCATTGCATCAAAAGTGAATCATGCAGTGTTGGTGGCACGTGAATCAATCAAAATGGGCAAATGCGTTGTAATTGGTTTACAGTCAACCGGAGAGGCAAGAACACTTGAACAGCTGGAACGTGAAGATGGTGAATTATCTGATTTTGTATCGACTGCTAAGTGAGTGAAGAAAAGGATGAAGTGAACAGTCAACAACGGCAATAAAAAATTCTCTTCTTTTCGAGAACATTTTATTTGTTTCATCAAAATTCTAATGAAATCGATTTTTTATTTGTTTTAATTGCAGAGGTGTGTTCCAGTCATTGGTGGAAAAGCATTTTCCAGCGCCAGATCGAAATCGTATAAATCGTTTGCTTGGTTTAGATGGTTCAAAAAAATCAACATTGCAAACAATTTTAGAAGAGGCAAAAGCAAAAAAAGCTGCATCATCGGCATCAGGTTCAAAGCGTAAACCATCAACAGTTGAACCACAATTATCAGATCGCAAACGAAAGAAACGAATCAATTCGGATGAAGTGAGTGGTGGTGAATTTTCTGATGGTGCAAATGATATGTCCGATGAATCTGATTTCAAAAATAACAGCGATTCCGAAAGTGATGATGATGATGATGATGATGAACCAGACGATGAGCTATATGATAGTAATCAAAGTGATGATTTTAATCCATTTGGTGGTGATGATAGTGATTCCGATACAGATCCATGGGTGGCACGTAGTAAAAAAGTAAAACCTGTGAAAAAAGCAACGGCAAAAAAGAAGCCACGATCAACGCAAGATAAAATTCAAGATTTAATTACAAAAAAACAAACAGCCAATGCAGCAGCAGCAGCAGCAACAGCAACAACAACAACAACAACAGCCACGGCGACAACGACATTAGCATCATCATCATCATCAAGCACAATAAATGCACAACCAATCGGCATTGGAACGAATGGTTTTCAAATGAACTATGGACCACCGCCAAAAGATGCAATCGAACGTGCATGCGAATTAAAAGAGGAATTATTAAAGAAAATTGAACGTTTAGGTGAATGCTTACCACCGAATACATTGGATCAATTGATTGATGAATTGGGTGGGCCAGAAAATGTGGCCGAGATGACTGGTCGCAAAGGGAGAGTCATACAGACTGAAGATGGACAAATTCAATATGAATCACGTTCTGAACAAGATATTCCACTTGAAACATTGAATTTAACCGAAAAACAACGATTTATGGATGGTGAAAAAGATGTTGCAATCATTTCCGAAGCAGCATCAAGTGGTATTTCGTTGCAAAGTGATCGACGTGTACGAAATCAACGGCGTCGTGTGCATATTACATTAGAATTACCATGGTCAGCCGATCGTGCCATTCAACAATTTGGTCGAACGCATCGTTCAAATCAGGTCAATGCACCCGAATATATGTTTTTAATTTCCGATTTGGCTGGTGAACGACGATTTGCATCAACGGTTGCAAAACGTCTTGAATCACTTGGCGCATTAACACATGGTGATCGACGTGCCACTGAAACCCGTGATTTAAGTCAATTTAATATTGATAATAAATATGGACGCAGCGCACTTGAATCAATCATGAAAAGTATAATGGGCTATGAACAACCATTGGTGCCGCCGCCAAAAGATTACAAAGGGGATTTTTTCAAAGATATTGCCGGCGCATTAGTTGGTGTTGGTTTTATAGTTAATAGTGAAGCAACGCCAGGCGTTTTAAGTCTTGATAAAGATTATAATAACATATCAAAGTTCCTAAATAGAATTCTTGGAATGCCAGTCGATTTACAAAATCGATTATTCAAATATTTTACGGATACATTGAATGCAACCATTTCAACAGCTAAAAAAACTGGACGCTTTGATTTGGGCATTTTGGGTAAGTGGATATTTTTTTTTTGTAAAATATCCAAATGTCTTGCATTTTTCGCGAAAATTTCTTACAGTCTGATTCAATTTAACGATAAAAATTTCATTGATTTTCAGATTTGGGCAAATCTGAGTCGGTTTCACGAATTAAATTAATTCGATTCCTTCGAAAGCATGCCACTGGAATTGCACCAATTGAATTGCACACGGTGCATGTTGAACGAGGAATGATTTGGCAAGAGGCGATTGACATGTGAGTTTCAATTCTTTTCTTCATTTTCTGCTATTTTCCGAATTTTCCAATTTTTTTTGTTTTTTCCGCAATTTCCTTCATTTTGTTCAATACCAATTTAAAAAAAAAAAACGACCAAAAAATTTTCCCTAAAATTCCATTATGCAGTTGGGCTGATTTATCGAGCGAAAAAGAAGGATTTTATTTATCACATCAAAATCGAAATGGCAAACACACAGCAATAATGGCTGTAATGATAGACACTGATCATTCAGGTGGTTCATCAAGTTCAAATAAAAAGAAAACTGATAAATTGCCGAGCAAAAAAGACATAATGTTTCAAATTTATCGACCAAATACCGGTTTACAATTTCGTCATGAATCATTGGCAGAAATTGAAAAGAAATATAAAAAGGTGCAAAGTGATGAGGCTGAACCACATTGGAATCAACAATACGATGCATCTGTACAAACATGTTCGCATGCTTATTGGCGTGGTAATTTCTAAGGGCTGAGGACCCTATGAATATATATATATATATATTTAGTAGATATTCAGAATATTCACGCGATATTTAAATATTTATGGAATATTTGCTAAAATGTCCATAAATATTTGAAATATCTAGTGAATTTAATTCATTTTTATCAATAAGTTAGCATTTGTGAATATATTGTTAATGGCAAAATAAGTATTGCTTGAAATTGAGATTTGGTAGCTGAGATCAAGTCAACATTCAACATGGCGACATTGTAGACACAATCACATCATGGAAGGAGAGGAGGAAAGAAACACAGCATATTCTGGACATTGGTGAGTATTTTTTCTTTCCTCATTTACATCATTTACATCATTTACACATTTCATTTCATAGTGTACCGTTTGTAAAATATTGTTTGCATTGTAACACAAACGATAGTCCGTGTGATGGGAAAGAAAAAGAGAATATGCATATCTCTAAAGCACTGAAGTACGCTCAACAACTGACCAATGATACAAAATCGTATTAAGATTTCACAACCAATACACCGACACGCATTTAAAGTTTCGCTAAATAAGTGAATACGGAACACGGCAGATTGCATAAACTATGAGACAATGCTAACGCATTTTTCATTTGTGTATCATTCGATTGTGAAATTTCATCTGAACAATACGTACATAAAAGCCGCTAGTTCAATGCGCATAAATTTGGTTTTGGAAACATTTTTTTTTGTCTCTTTGCGAAAAGTGTTTCATAAAATATTTTTTTTTTACTTTGGAAAAGCATTAGTTTTGGTGCAATGAAGTGAGTGAAAATAATATTTTATCGCATTTTTTTCATTATCATATATTTTTGCATATGTTTTTTTTTTTCAGAGAAATAAAATCGCGATCTCAGCCACTATACCAAATCTCAAATTTAAACAATTCACAATATTCACAATATTCACAATATTTACAATATGTGCAATATTTGTAGAATATTTGCTATATTTATTTTTATTTACTTTTGTTGTTTCCCCCTTAGGTAATTGCCGAAATGTATCGTCTGGAGTCGAGTGTGAAGTATAAAAAATTATTCAAAATCGATAAAAAATCGATTGAGATTTTTGCACTAAAATTTGTTTTTTTTTTTTTTTTTAAATGTACTAAATAAATTTACATTTGTTTCAGGTTGGATTGCGTCGTCGAACGTATACCGTTCTATCTGGATCAGTATTGGCCGTTTGGCAACGTGTTGAAAATCTATTGGCAACCAGATTATCCAGCAATAATCGTATGCAAGTGATTCGATTAAGAATATCGGATGGCAGTAAAATTGTTGGTATTATGGTGCCGAAAGTGTGTGTCGATGGTTTAATTGATGATTTAAAACGTGATGCGGAAAAAGTTGAGGAGAAAACATTTACCCATTAATTCGTGAAAAAAAAAAAACAGAAAAAAGTAAAATAAAACTTAGAAATTATTTGATTAAGAAGATGAAAAAAGACGAATTTTTTCGAATGAATTCGAATTGTTTACGCTTAATAAAAAGAAACATAGAAACAGGTGTTGAAGTTTTTTTTTTTCATTCTGTCAAATTTTTCAATTTTTTTTTTTTTTTTTTTTTGCAAACTACAGCGATATAAATATTTCTATCAACACATCTGAATATATTCACATAAACAACGCATCAACAAACACCGAACTAACCAATTAAACGCTCATTTCATTTAAATCAAGAATAAAAAGAAGAAAAACTGAAATAGATAGAATTATAAGTCAGTTTCTAAGTGTTTATCACCAAATTAAGGATCATTGTATTGATTTAAGTAAAAAAAAAAATCGAAAATATACTGTGAATGAAGTATACAGTGAACTTGAAAAACGATATGGAAAATCTCATTCAAAAGATATTTTTAGAGCAAAAACTGACGTTATTTTGCCAAATTGCTAGTCAAAATGTAGATTTTGATATTGATTTTAATTTTTAATTCACTTTTTGGAATTTTCACTTAAAAATGTCCATCTTTCATTTAAAAATTAAAACGAAAAGAAAAAAAATTCGAAATTATTTATTTGCTTTTCAAAGATGTGACACTTTTGGATTGAAAATGATTCTTTTGTAAATAAAAATTTAAAGGAAAGAAAATACAGACACACTTTTTGTCAATTGTTTGGAAATTGTTTTAAATAGTTTTCATAATGATTTTTTTTTTATTATTGAACATTGCTTTAGAGGTCTTTTTTTTTTAGATAATTATCCAATGGCAAATCGAACATAACTGTATAATTCGGTATTGCGCTTTATATTTGAGGCTCAGGATGAATTAGACAATTTTCATTGCACAACAATCTTAATGTCTGCTCTTCTCATACTTATTACACACACATCAACAAATTTCGGTTTTCATAAATATGATTTTCATGAAAATAACATATTCCTTAATATTTAAACTAAACATATAGAATTAAATTTATAGACAATGTGCTTGTATTATGTCAAACACATACACACATACAGATAATGTGGTATACATTTCGAATAAAGTCTTAATTTATTGAAAGTACGAATTTTGATTGGAGGTTTTTACTTTAAATTTTTAGATTTGATATATTTTGTGTTGATATTTAGTAGTTGGATAATGGATATATATGGATCCGTATTGATATTTTTGGTAAGAAACATATACGGAATGGGAAGTTTTGGGATTTTATAGCCTTTTATTTTAACGGAACATAAATATCAAATCTTCATCTGTACCATTCGATGTACGCGCTTCACTTAGTTTACGGTAAGACATCACACATACACCTGTGACAACGAAAAGAGGATTAAATTTATTGTATAAAATAAGCTTATTTATGTGAACTTTTTCACTTTGAAACTTACGGTCATCAAGTGCTGGATTTCGATAGAAAACACTACCAATTCGATTGTCATACCCACAAAGCACGATATAATGACCCGAAAATCTTATTTTTGGCCTACTGATCGCAAAACATTTTCTAAAAAATACACAAAATATACAAAATACAATTTTATGCTTCAAATACATATGTAATTTGAAAGAAAAACATTTTTTAAATAAAAAGTTTTATAAAGAGAAAAGTTTGTTTTTCTGTAAATATGAAGAAAATTGTGAAAATGCTCACCGAATCTCTTCCAAGCACTCTGTCCCTTTTGATTGGCAATGATCACAATGCAACAAATATCCATTGGTAAGCACAATAATTGGTCCATTTTTTGCCAAATGATCCAATAACATTCGGTTATCAACCGTTTTCTTTTGAATATTCAAACCATTGCAGTTGGCTTTGTTAAATTTACTGCTGACTCTCATATGATCTTTCCATAATATCGGTCCATAGTAATCATTGTTACGGAATTCAGGATTAATGCCCATTGTAATTGTTGTGTAGATATGTCGAATGCCAAATCGATGCAATAAATAGCATAGGTCAATTGTCCATGTACTATAAAAGAATATGCACAGACATATGTGAAATTTTCGCACTCAAATGAGACCTTGTATGAGATTAAAACTGTTACCTTTGACCAAATCCTTCGTCATCACAAATTTGGTTGAAATTCCGTAAGAATTCTTGTCGTTGTCGACGGTTCAACATCATCATAACACAGGAAATGCCACAATCCCAGTCAGAACGTTGTTGAAAATGCACCACTGAATGCCGTTGAAGCGGCGGTAATTCAGCGCCCGCCACTAAGAAAAAAAAAAAACAAATAAAATTTTTACGAAAATCTATTGAAAGCATTTCCTACCAATACATTTTAACTTTCGAATCATTTTTTTCTTTTTCTAAGCAAAAACACGTATCCACAAAGCAAATGCATTCATTGAAATAAACATCATTTTCATTCTATTTGTTGTTTCAACTAATTTATCACAGAAAATTACAGTCAAATGATGTATTGATTACCGTTCAACGTTATCATCGGATGATTAGAATTGTGTCATTGATCACATTAAATATAAATGAAATAACACGTAAATTGAGTAGTTTTATTTCATTGCAGCACTTCTATTGAATCATTCAATCGTTTGTTTACCTTTGAAAATTAGGTGAATGAAAAGTCAAATTAATTGACAGTTTTAACGCAACGTTTCATCTATTGCGTTGATTTGCGCTTGAAATGGTATAGCATGTGTTTCAGCGGGATTTTAATTGGTTTTGTTTTTTTGTGTCGACGAACTCGCTATTTGAATAAATAATTTCGTGTTTCATGATTAACTGATGAAATTATCATTTGAATTTTCTACACGGAAGTAATTTGTGAATGTGAAGAGATCATTAGAACGATAATAATTATTTCATGATTGAATTAGTTTTGATGGAGACGCAGATTTTTATATTGAGAAAGTTATAGGGTGTGTGCAAAAAAAATATCGATTTAGATAACAGATGGCGTAACTAGCGATTTGTACATCGGAGCACAATGGTGCCATTTTCTTTTTTTTGTCTGTCATTACGCTATAAATTTCAGTATATGTCATTTTGCTGAGGTGTAAACAACAAAGATTTTTTTTGCTTCAAAAATGTCGAAATTCGTGCCTGAAAAAGTGGTTTTGCGGGGAAGTTTAATAACCTTCTTTTATTTGAAGAAAACCGCTGCTGAAAGTTATCGTTTGTTAGTAGAAGCTTACGGTGAACACGCTTCAACTCAAAAAACTTGTGAACGATGGTTTGCGAGATTCAAAAGTGGTGATTTTGACTTGAAAGACAAAGAACGGCCAGGTCTTCCAAAAAAAATCGAAGATGCTGATTTGCAAGCATTATTGGATGAAAATCCTGATCAAACGCAAAAAGAACGTGCAATGGAGTTGAATATTGACCGAGCAACTATTTCTAGACATTTGCATGCAATGAGAAAGATTCGAAAGCTGGGAAAATGGGTGCCACATCAACTGAATGAGAATCAACTCAGAACACGAATCGAAACATGCAAAAAACACCTTGCTGAGCACAAAAAACGTAGTTTTTTGAGTCAAATTGTTACTGGCGATGAAAAATGGATCTATTACGACAATCCCAAGCGTAAAGCACCGTATGTTGATCCAGGCCAACTAGTACCTTCGCAGTCAAAACGAGACATTCATTGCCAGAAGGTTATGCTGTGCATTTGGTGGGATCAGGAAGCTGTCGTGTATTATGAGCTGCTGAAACCTGGCCAAACGGTTGATGGTAAGTGCTACGAACAACAATTGATCAAAATGGAGCAAGCATTGAAGGTGAAACATCCACGAATAGCGACTAAACAAGACAAAGTTTTTTTTCACGATGATAATGCCAAGCCACATCGTGCAAAGATCGTTAAAAAAAAGAAAGAACACTTCGGTTGGGATCAGCTTGATCAACCCGCGTACTCTCCAGATCTTGCCCCTTCGGACTACTATTTGTTTTGATCGATGCCAATTGACCTGGCCGATGTACGCTTTAAAATCTTTGAAGAAATACAAAAATGGGTCGCTGACTGGATAGCTTCAAAAGATGAGGAATTCTTTAAACGCGGAATCCATCAACTTTCTGAAAGATGGCGCGAAGTCATAGCTAACGATGGAGAATATATTGGTTAATGTACTCATTCATTTAGTTATGAAATAAAATTTTCTTTTCACCAAAAAAATCGACATTTTTTTTGCACACACCCTATATATTACATGTTTATGTAAACAAATATCAGCTGATTGTTGCTTTCTGTTAGCCTTTTTCAATGATGTATGAGAAATGATATGAAATGAATATGAATGGTTTAATGAATGAATGAATGAATATTAGTTTTCGTATATGTAGGTTTGTTAGAATGATGAATGTCTAATGAAAAAAGAGGATGAGAGAAAATGTTCATTCGAAAATCGTATTGAAAAGATGTTAGAATGTTAACTTGTATGTATAAAATATATGAATATCAACTTTGACTAGGGCAAGAATCAGTTTTGTAAAGCATAGTTTGCTGTTATACGACACTTTGGATCAAGGGGGAAATCACTCTGTCTATTATTTTACTTTTCCGCACACAACATGTTGTGCGTAAAAGTATTGTAATCGGTCAAAAAATTAAGGGCACCCAAAAATATTTTTCCTCGGCGTTTTGAACCTAGGAGAACACGAAAAACCAGTTTTTAGAGCGTCGTAATGTTAGTGTGTGGTACAGATTTTAATTTTCAATATTGCAATAAATTCCAATATTACCAATAACACATAAAAATTTATTGTGTACGATGACAATACTTTCAATATACCATATTTTTTCATTCCAATAGTTTGTAATAACGATATTGTATATTATTGGAATGAACACCATAAAATCCAATAGCAATATTTTCTTATTGCAATTATTTCCAATATTTTATTGGGTTTTTATTTCGAATAATATTGCCATTTTTTTCATAATAATATTGCATTTTTTTGATAAATAATATTGAAAATTATTTGAAAATTAAAAATTTTCTGAGAATGAACAGAAGAATTTGAATTTTTAGTGTTGTCGCTTCTGTCAAAATTATGGAAACTTAATTCGATTTTCAGCTCCTGTCCATTTTTTTTTCGTTCGTCGTCGTCTTAATCTTGGTGTTTTATAAAGTAAAATTTTTATAATTATCAAATAAATTCCAATATTATTGTACAAAAAAAAGCAATATTATTCCAAATAAAAAACCAATAAGCAATAGAAAAAAATTGCAATAAAAAAATATGGTATATTGAAAGTTATTGTCTTTGGACCCAATAAATTACAATATTCTATTGGAACTTATTGAATAATTTCCAATAAAGAAAAATTATGTTATTGCTATTTGGTTATTCGAATATTTTTTTATTGTATTAAAATCTGTAGTGTGTGGTACCCTGTACGCTTTGCGCTATACGCTTTACGCTGTACGCTGTACGCAAAAATTTGTTATTACTATAGCTCATTCCCAACGAGCCCAAAAAAAAATCTGATGATGCAGAATTGTTAGGATAGTTCAGGAAGAGAAACCATTAAATTTTCAGCCATGGATGATGACCGCATACTTTTACTTAAAACTTTTTCTTGGCCACTTTCACTCCCAACCCTTCATATATCCATTGTAAATGATGATTTTTGTATGAAAAGTGTTCGAATACCAAATTCGCCAAAGGAAAAACACGTAACATAAACATATTCGACAATTTATTGTGAGAAAACTAACACTTTCTTAGAAAAAAGTCGAACAGTTCAGTATGTTTGAGATCATTGTCCGCATATAATTCAGCTTCAAACAAGCATAATTATTCAACAATTTGCACATTTCGAGCGAATGGTAGAATTGATTTTGGACATTTTTTCAAACAAAAGTAACAATGCAATTTTAAACATCATTTGCAAGTCATTTTTAGATGTTTTCAATAGAGCAACAAATTGTATATCTATTTCCAACATAATTCATATTATTTGGTGTCAAGAACATTATGAAATACAATATTTATTAAAGAAAAAATTATTTTCGTGTGAAATATTTTTATATCTTCATAAATATCCTCACAGCCAAAAATCAAAAATGATAAATGCCTAACGTACAAAATTCCAAATATGTATTCTCTTAATTCGAAATTTTTTTAGAAAATGAAAAACAAAGATAAAATGTAAAACGAAAAAAAGAAATGTTGTGGACACCAGTACGGAAAAGTACGTCTTACACTGGTAAGATCTTTTATTACTTTCAATTGTGGTGGTATTAGTTTTATAAGTTTAGTATTATTTTCGTGTAACGGGTACCGATAGACATTTTGGGTTTAAAATGACGGTCAGATATTAGTTTTCTTTCAGCTATTAGATTTGCCATTATTTTTTTAAAGCAGCTATTATTCTATTATCAATAATAGATTTGAGTAATTTGCCCGTTACTTTGGATTCAGTGTCAAAAAACGTTATAAAAACTCCCAAATTCACATCCAAACATTCTCGGAATAATTTCTCAACACCCTCCAGGAATTATTTCATTAAAAATAACATGACTGCGCCGAAATATATATCGTTTCAGAGCAATTTCCTTGACAAACAATTGCAAGTAAATTGCAAATTGCAATGAAAAAATATAAAATACACGCAAATGTTTGTGGCAGAAAGAGAATCTATACACAACGAAGCAAAATCTGAACTAGTTCACTCGCTAATACATAGGCCCAACGTTATTTAGTTCTTTTAAAAGAGAATATATAATCAAATAAAACGCACAGTTTCGATTGATTAATTTTTCCAATTTTTATTTAATCTCTTAAGCTTTGGAATAATATTTGATAATTTAATTGGTTATTAAATCCATAAATCGGGGTCGACATTTCTACGTCCCTAGAGGCGCAGGACTAGGGGAAAAACTAGTGATGCCAATCGATTCAGTTCAAGAAAAGAAGTTTCTGAAAAAGTTACCATAAGAATGTACACGTAGCTAAGAAGTTTATTCAGCCACTAGGCTCGAAATCAAAGCACAGAAATTAATAATTGATAGAAAGAAATTAAAGTTTAATTAACATTTATTTTGAAATTTTTCTTTCAATGGTAATTAAACAAGTTTATAATTTTATTTAAAATTTGACAGATTAAGCAATGATTTTCTATTTGACATGAAATTGTTATTTCATATACAAAACAAATGTTATTCTACTATGGAATGAATTTGATCTGTCAAAGTTGTTTGCGCCAAAATACATTGTCACATGCACTCCATAGTAAAATAACATAACATACAGTTATACCATTTTGATATAGCTCATTAGAATGTAAGTGTAACGTATTGGTGTTTGTAAGTCTAACGTTTACTCCATATGGATTGTACATATATTGGTTTAATACATAGTTACTCCACTATGGAGTGTTCCATTTATTGTTCCGACTTGGAACAAATACATTGACACAATTATTCCAATATTTGCTTGTGTGTATGTGTATGTGTTAGTTTTAATTCGAAAATCTTATGTATATTATGATCTCACACACTTGCCAAACGAATTTCATTTGCTTTCCACGTATACGCATTAAATGTGACAGTGTCGATCTTTGTGAACAATATTCAATAATCAAAAAATTTTGCAATTTATACTTGTTTTGTAAAAAGTCGAATTTTCACTTTTTTTGTCTGATTTATTCTGTAAGTTGATTAAAATATTGGAATACAAGATCATCCTGTTTAAAAATATTTAAATGTAATTTTTTTCAAATTTCATATTTCCAAAATAGATAGTATCTCCGGACACCTCTTCAGAGGAAAAGTTGATCCGAAAATCACGTAATCAGTTTAAATAAGTGAAAAGACCCAAGTGATTAAGGGTTGACCTGATAAGTACACGGGTCAAAGGGATTGATTGTAAACATTTCTATTGGTATCAGTTAGAATTAATAATAAGTATAATAATGAATGATAACAAATGTGCAAAGAGAGCAAAGATTTCCAACGAAAATCAAAATGAATTGAACTTGGCTGGTTCATCGTCAAATCTAGCACAATTGGACATAGATTGTTTAGAAGAGCTCTTTGATTGGTTAAGTAAAGATGATCTATATGAAATTCGTCAAACATGTAAGCGATTAAGATGTGCTGTCGACAATTACATCAAAACCTACTATTCATCGATTGGGAAATTTTCATTGAGTGACGAAAACATTGAGGTCTTTCGTCAAATGGATGCAAATTCAATAAATTTGATAAAAGAAATGATTGTTTTTGTAGATGTTGACATGAATTTTGCGGCCTCACAATTTCAAGATATCAAAGATGTGCTCAACAATGTTGAAAAAATCATCATCAAATGTTGGGAAATACCGTGTGAATTTTATGAAACATTTTTGAAGCATTGCAATAATTTAAAGTATTTATCGATTGGATTAAGTGGTCATGAGAATTTAATTGGAACTGATAACACTTGGCTTTTACGAAAATATCCAAAACTTGAAAAAATGGCATTTTTCACCGAAAACTTTATAAAATCATCAAATGAAATTGAAAAACTGCAAATATTTATGCGTGAAAATCCAAATGTTCGTACACTTTGGTCAGCAGTTGATACGTCTGCGTTCTATGAGGGACCAATATTGGCTGATGCTGGCATTAAATTTGATCAATTGAATATTTATTATTTGGGAATTAATAGGCTTGAAGATCGACATTTGATGCAATTAAGAGAACTTTATGAGAAAGGCTTGTTTAAACGATTGCATCTATTTGGCAGTGAAATAATTGCTGATGACTTAAATGCACTCAAATTCATTGGACTTGAAGAAATAACTTTGGGCAATCCCATTCAATTTCCATCCCTACCGGAACTGAAATGTATCAAACTTGATAGCTGCGACTCTCTGGAATATTTGGAAAATGTTAAAAATATCGAGAATTTATATATTTGTGATTGTTCGAATGATAATATCGCTATGTTGTGTGGCTTCTTGCCAAAAATGAAAACATTTCGAATCGATATTCTTGACATTTATTATGATGGTGATGTAATGTATGATTTGGAATTACTCAATTTATCGGCTATAAATGAAGAACGGGAAAAATTGAATGGAGCATGCAAAACTACAATCTATGTCAGTGAAACTATATATTTGACCACAAAATGGGCAACATCGAAAATAAATTTCAACATGATTGAACTTAAACGAAATGAAGCATATACGGGTGAATCTAAACCAGAAATTCTGGACTATTTATATTAAAAAAAATCAATATTTTTTAGAATTTACAATGAACTACCTCTGAATCATCAAATAAAGAAAATTTTACTAAACATACAAAATTGAGTGTTTAATAAACACTGTTTATTTCAAATTTAGTATCTGTCAACTGATAATTGTCAACATATAAGTAAGCAAAATGTGGTTGAGAATTTCAAGAGAAGAATTAGGGGGGGGGGGGGGCTAAAACGTTGCGTCCTATTTTAGTTAAATTGGAAAGCAAAAAATGTCTTTTAAAAAAACGAATTTCAATCACCAGGACGAAGGGAGGGTTTGTATTTAGGTAATTGAACTACTATTTCAAGGGGGTACAAACCGACCCTCCACCCTTTGAACACGTCAGAGTGAGTAATCATTACCTAAATGAAATTTGGCAAATCATTTACTAATCTGAATTGAACACTTGACAACAAATCAATTATTGTATTTCGACAATTTTCAATTGAAAACACCTTAAAGATAAAAATCTTTGTTCTCAATACGAAGCGCCTATAAAATCCCTCCTCACAATCATAGCACGACCAAATGTTAAATAGATCTTTCATTTTGCAGTAATCGAACGAATTTTATCAAAATGTTCAAATTTCTCTTCATTTTCGTGTTATTTCTGGTGAAATTCTGTGAATCAAATAATTTAAAATGTGGTCGCGCTAACTCAAAGTTGGAATCGGTTGAGTTCTACTGTGAAAATTATTCAGATGCATTGCCAAACAATTGTGCGGAAACATTTTTAAATTGGATTAACACGTGTGATAAATCGACTGTGACGGAATTAAAATTTGGTGGATGTGATTCGGTGACAATTACAAAAATTGCTAACGATTTTAAAAATGTACGTTTGTTGAATATACCAAATTCTGGAATTGATTCATTGATTTCGCTTGAATTAAAACTTGAACATTTAACAAAAGTGAATGCATCGCATAATCAAATTCGCCAAACATTACTGAAGTTGATTTCTCATACAATCAATTAAAACATGAATCCATTAAACTACCCAATCATACAGTAATCGCACATTTAGCACATAATAAAATATCAAAAATCGATTTTATTGGCGATTTATATGAATTAATAATAATAAATTTATTCACCGACAAAAACTGGCTGAATCCTTTTTGTAAATACAGGGTACATTCATTTAATTTATAAAACAGTGGTGATTAAAATCAATAAAGCAAATATCACGATTATTAGGTATCGAATAAGGAAACAAATATATATATATATATTTATATCTGTATATATACAAGCTTAATCATGGCAAAATGTACGTGTAAATTTACATTGAATCGTGTTGGAAGATAGTGTTATGATTAGGAACTAATGACAATATCGAAAAATTTTCATCACTTAAAGATAGAAGTCTATTTTTGAATTTTGAACGATTAATTTCTATTGAGAATAATTCTTGAACCCTATTTGACCATTTACACATTTGATTAAGTGGTGCAGATGCGCAATTCCTAATAAGTTTGTCGTTTATTTTGATGTGTTCTGCGTTTTGTAGATTTCGTCCATTTTGATTCATAGCAATTGAGTTTAAAAGCAGCGGACAATGGACATTTTCATGAATTAAATCATACATATATAATATTGAAGCGTTTATACGACGACGTTGTAGCGAGCGCATGTTGAGTTTCTCCAGGCGAACATTATATGATGAAATTTGGAAATTGTTTGAAACGTTCGGATATTCCTTCAGGGCAAACATTGAGAATTGTCGCAAGCATGATTCAATTTTATTTTTATGAATTTCGTAGAATGGTAGCCACACTAAGCTGCCATATTCAAGAATTGACTGAACTAGAGCACTATACAGAGATTTTAACGTGTGAATGTTTGAAATATCGTAGCAGAATCTCTTTACAAAACCAAGTGCTGATGATGTTTTAGAAACCATTGAATCAATGTGTTTGACAAAGTTGAGTTTACTATCAAAAATCACACCGAGATCCTTTTGGTTGTTCACTTTAACGAAGCGATGATTTTCGTATGAATAATCGAAATCAATTTTTTGACGTTTTTTCGATAATGACATGACAGAACATTTATCAAGGTTTAATTCCATTTTGTTTGAATGACACCAACACCTCAATTTGTTAATTGCATTTTGCAATTTATTTGCGTCATCGATAGTTTCAATTGAAATCGCGATTTTGAGATCATCCGCAAATAAGGACACAAAAACATCGTCACCAATAGCATTTACAATGTCATTTATGAATAGTAGAAACAATATAGGTCCCAAATGACTCCCTTGTGGAACACCAGAAGTCACAAAAAACTCACTTGATTCCCTTTGATCATATTTTACGAATTGACGGCGGTTTGACAAATATGATTTAATCCACTTCATCATGTTACACGGCAAATCGAAATTTTGGAGTTTTTCAACCAAAATTGAATGATCAACTCTGTCGAATGCTTTACTGAAGTCAGTATAGAGAACATCAACTTGTTTGTTTTCATTCAATGATTTGATTGAGTAGTGTAAAAATTCCAAAAGATTAGATTGAGTTGAGCGACCTTTCATAAAACCATGTTGTTGATCTACTATTTTGCTCGAAACGAGTTTACTTAGTTCGAGATTAACCAAATATTCGAAAAATTTTGCGATCGTTGGTAGTTTGGCGATGCATCGATAATTTTCAATATTGACACGAGATCCCTTTTTGAAAACAGGATTAATACTGGATCGTTTCCATTTCTCCGGAAAATTACCGGTCTCGAGAGATTCATTGAATATTTGCGTTAGTGGTTTGAAAATAAGAGCAGCGCAGTGCTTAAGCAGCAGTAGATGGATGCCGTCTGGTCCAAAGCCAGTTTTAGTCTTTATTTTCAAAAGTTCATCAAAGACGTGATGATGATGAGGTACAGGAAGCAGTGAAAGAGAAAAGAGTGAGATGTATGCGTTGGATGCAAAGTAGAAAGGAAGAGGACTTAGAGTCGTATAGGGAACAAAAAAGGGTAGTGAAAGAGTTGGTGAGAGCAGCTAAGGAGGGTGAATGGGTGAAATTCGGCAATGATTTAGAAGAAGCAGGGCAGCAGAGGAATAAAGTTTTCTGGTCGAAGGTTAAGAATATCCGTAACGGTGGTAAGAAACAAGCGCCAGGTGCTGTATTAAATAAGGCAGGGGAGTTAGTGATTGGTAGAAAGAATGTGTTGAAACGTTGGAGAGAATATTTTGAGGAACTTCTGAATGTTGATAATAGAACAGATTTAAGTGTTAGCGCAAATGAAAGTGTGAATGAGGTCGAAGAGGAGGAAATAAGCATGGGAGAGATAGAGTTGGCGGTTAGAAAACTAAGTTGGGGCAAGGCAGCAGGAGTGGATGAGATTAGGAACGAATATTTAATTTGCAGTGGTTCAGTAGGGATTCGATGGTTGCATCGGTTGTTCAATCTAGCGTGGAATTCATCAGTTGTCCCGAAGGAATGGGGGGGTGCAGTTATCTCACCACTCCATAAGAAGGGTAGCAACAGAGATTGTAACAACTATCGTGGAATTTCTCTATTGAGTGTTGTCGGAAAAGTTTACAGTGCAATTTTAGAAAAACGTACCTGAGCTATTGTCGAATCGCTCTTGGATGAAAACCAATCGGGCTTCAGACCGATGCGCGGATGTCAAGATCAAATTTTTTGCATGAGACAACTAATAGAGAAGTTCCATGAGAGAAACAAGGATATGTATGTATATTTTGTTGATTTGCAAAAAGCGTATGATTGCATACCTAGAGATAAGCTCTGGTGGTGTGAATGGTTCCCTGCTGAGTGCAATTAAGAGCTTGTATAGATATTGTGAAGCGGCTGTGAGAGTAGATGGGGAATTGAGTGAATGGTTTGAAGTGCGAAATGGTCTTCGACAGGGCTGTACAATATCACCGCTTTTATTTATAATTTATATGGACAAACTGATCAAGTCAGCTAAGCTGAGGGGTAACGTAGTTTTGGGGGGAAACATTATCTCCGCTCTTGCATATGCGGATGACCTAGTATTGTTTGGGGGCTCAGAACAAGAGCTACAAAACAGCATTAGTGATTTAGAAGCGGCTTGTACGAACTATGGAATGACCATTAGCAGCTCAAAGACACAGGTTATGCATATAGGGAAAGATAGGAAACAAGTAAATTGTATGTTGAATGGAGGTGTGCTTGAGCAGGTGTCGCAATTCAAATATCTAGGATGCATCTTTTCGGAAGATGGCAAACTGGATAAGGAGTTCGAACATCGCAGAGTGAATGGTAATAAAGTGGTTGCACAGCTTAGGTCACATGTTTTCAATAAGCGAGAGTTGAGTAAGGAGACGAAGTTGATAATTCATGGGTCAATCTTCAGACCAACTATCACGTATGGCAGCGAGAGCTGGGTCGATTCAAATAATTTAATTCATGGTTTGGAAGTTGCTGATATGAAAATTTTGCGTATGATTGCGGGTGTGTCGCGTAGAGATCAATGGGATAATAGAATTAGGAATGAGAAAATACGTGAAGATTTGAATGTGAATTCGGTTGATGAGATAGCTAGGATGTCAAGATTGAGATGGTTTGGTCATGTACAGCGTATGAATGATTATCGTTTACCAAAGTTAATTTTGAATGCTGAAGTGAAAGCACCGAGAGGTAGAGGTAGACCGCGAAGACGATATTTGGATTCGGTAAAAAATAATTTGAATGAAAGAGGGTATGACTGGAATAGGGAAACTGAAGGCCTGGCTCTCGATAGGGTATGTTGGAGGAGAATTGTTATTGGCCGACCATTACAAAACAGACCAGACGATGAAAGGCATTAATGGTCTTTAAATGATTGTTGTTGTTGTTGTTGTTCATCAAAGACGAAGAACTCATCAAGTTTGAATAGGTCGTTTTTCGGTTGTGAATGCAATGTTGATTGTGGTTGATTGTGATTTTGAGTGGTGCTATTAGTAAAACTATTTTTGAAAAATGCTGCAAATAGTTCAGCTTGTTCAGTCTTATCAGTAGTCTATCACAGTTCTTTTTTGTATTTACAAAACACCAAAACGATTGGGGATTAGACTTCAGCGATGATGACATTTTATTTACATAAGAATTGTAAAGGTCCCTGTTCAGTTTAGTGTATTCATCCAGCGCCGAAACATATAATGATTTATCGCCGGATATTTTCGCTTTTTTCCATTCTTTATTTTTTTTATTTTTAAGCAATTGTAGGTTCTTGTTTTTCCAAGGACATTTCGAAGATTTTATATTTGACTTCATTGGCACATATTCATTTATAGCAGTGGATAGAATTTCATGAAAAATTTCAACTTTTTCATCAAGAGATTTGTTCATGAATCGATATGAAAAATCAATCCCATCAAAAAATCTATTCATCGCTATAAAATCAGCTTCGAAAAAGTTACGCGTTGAGACATTTTCACTTTCCATATTTGTCATGTGCCATTCGTATGAGAGTAGAACTGGTGATGATATTGACCATCAATAGTTGACAACGGTGGCGGATTAGAAACCTCAACGTTTAAAAAATCATTCGTGAAGATTAGATCAAGCAGTTTGCCATTAGCATTACGAATTGAGTTTATTTGATTCACACCTGTGTCAATGATGTTTTCGATGAATTTTGCAGCATACTGTGGGTGAACAGTGAACACACATTGGAATGAGAATGTTGCATTCAGGGTCATCGATAATCCAGTTGATATTCGGGATGTTGAAGTCGCCCAAAATGATAAGAGTGTCATTTGGACTAACTGGAATACGGTTTATTACCGCAATATGATTTGTATATATGTCTGCTTGAGAGTTTGGTGTAATGTAAGCAACATAAATGAATACTTTGAACTTAGCATTCATACGAATCTCAACACAGACATATTCCAATTGCTTTGAATCATCAAGTACAATATTTATGGATGAGAGCATGGAACTTACTGCAATGAGGACACCCCCACCACGGCTTAACGTAGAACCAGTTTCGAAGCGATCTTTACGATAAACATGATATGTGTTGTCAAAAAATTCTGACGAATAATGCGATTTATTCAACCATGTTTCTATTAGAACAACAACTTGGTATTTAAACAGCGATGAATTTCCAAAAAATTGTTTTGATTTAGTGCGCAAGCCACGGACGTTTTGGTAATAAATATCATTACGCACTAACGTTGACTGAGAAGACTGTTTAGTTGCCAATTCAACATTTGACTGAGCATCATCAATTGTTCTGGACCTATTTGATTTGTCATTTGGTATTTTTGCTGAAAATTGATTGGTACAGCGTTGTGGTTTGCACGAAATTGTTGGTGATTTTGCCTTAATTGATTTGTTTTGAATGGAGCATGGTGGTTTTTTTGGTTGCCATTGAAATTTGAATTGCGACTTTGGTTTTGATTTGATTTAACATTTCCATTATAATTTGAATGAAATGAATGTTTGGTATGATAATGAATTTGATTTTTATTGTGGAATTTCGAATTTTGGTTGAATTTATTTTTGCATTTGGATTGCGATTTTGTGAGTTGATTGAGTTTGAATTTTTGTTGTTTCTGTTGAACGTAGATGTTTGGTTTCGTTTGTTTTGTTTTGTTTTGATTTTGCGAACAGCAAACGGATTTACCCTTAACTGTTTCGGTTTTGGTGGATGCACAACAACTTCCTTAGCTGTAACCCCAACAGGCCAGAATGACTGATCGATATAAAATTTGTAGTATTGTTGATGAACGGCTAATTTAAACGAAACAAATGATAATTTCCTAGGTTTGGAATTTGCAGAAGCCAATTTTTTGCATTCGATAATTTCATTTGTATCACGATTCTGCGAGCTTACATAGGCTATAATATCAGTTTCATCTGTTGATGGTTTGAATTTTGTCAGATAGATGCAGCGATAATTTGTTGAATTATTTTTATTGCTGACGAAACCACTTAAATTTGAAATCGGATTTTGTGTTTCCTCAACAACACTATCACACGAGATACGACGACGTTTACCGCTTAAATTTGTTTGAATGCAATCTGTAAGAACATTTTCCTCTTTTTCATCAGTTTCCATTTGTGTTGCGATATCACTTTGAATTATCAAATCAGCAAGAGAATTGCTTTGTTCAATGCTGTTTTGTCAAAATTTGCTGTGTTTCAATTGATTGTTTTGGTTGTAATTGTTGTTTCTGTTCTTGATCTGTGACTTGTAGTGTGAATGCCGCTATGTTTGGAATTTCATGAAAAATTGGTGTAGATAATTTTATATATATTTTTATATGAAATTCCAAATAGGAAGCCTTGGAATGCAGGCCAAATCCTGAGAATCCATGGATCAGCCTGGACAAAAGACACCTCTAGTTGATAGGTCTTGAAATTGTTTTTACTATAGTCAAAAATTAATTTATTTTTGCCTTTTTCCTACCGGATAACTGAAAAAAATCAATTGGAAATTAAACGTGGGTCTTTCCTCTTTGAAATGCAATTGAGAGTAAATTTATCCGAAAAATCATGAGACTTGGTATAAATTGAAGTTTATACTGATTTTTGAAAAATTGATGCTTACTGTGTTTTGTGTGTTCCCTGTACGCTTTGCGCTATACGCTGTACGCAAAAATTTGTTAATACTATAGCTCATTCCCAACGAGCCCAAAAAAAAATCTGATGATACAGAATTGTTAGGATAGTTCAGGAAGAGAAACCATTAGATTTTCAGCCATGGATGATGATCGCCCAGTGTATCCGTTAAATGGACGGTTGTTGAGTGTAAATGATGATATTTGTATTGAAAGTGTATGAAAAGTGCCCAAAATAGGCATTATACGGCATTTTCACCAAAGGAAACTCATGTTCATTTGCTAAAAATGTGGCCCATGGGTTCTCGAACATTGAAAAGTTGGTTTCATTGTTTGTTTGGTCCCTAGAATCATATAAAAGTATTATTATTTCGCAAAAACTATTAGGTTTTGATTTTCTACTTTCGCTCAATTTATTGTTACTTTAACCGTAAATTGAGATGCTACAGTTCAAAACTTGTGGAAAATTCCATACACAGAGGTAAAAATGCAATTTTGAGCATAATTCGTAAGTCATTTTCGATTTACTTTAAACGGAGAAATCGATATCGTGCCTAATTCATCTTATTTTGGCAAGGGGAATTTATCAAAATAAATAAATATAAAATATGTTGAAATATTTCGAATATAACTGGATTTCCAATACGCACACCAAATTTTCAAATCGATTCAAATTTATAGCAAATAATTCGAATATGCACCAGATCCATTGAATAAGTGGACGCAACTTCCACTCTTACTCGAACGAAGTGTGTGGAATGCGGAAGCAGCAACGGAATGCTTTACTGCCGCCTTATTTTGCACACTTTCTTCGAGTGAGATGCGTCGTATGCGGTCGTTTCTGCCGCCGCATTCCACTCACATTGTTTGAGTGAGGTACGTCGTATGCGATCATTTGGATGGTTTTTTTTGCTACGAATCTGTGTTGTTTGCTGCGTTTATTATAGTTTTTCACGAATAAACCACGAATATTCAAATTTCATAATATTTTTTCAAATTTTTCGTTTTTGATGCGGATATACGGTATTTGAAATTGGATAAATTCCCCTTGTATTTTGGTTTTAAAAACGCATTTTCTCTTTCCAAGGAAAATATCATGGTATGGAACTACTTTAGTTAGAGAGAAAGTTGTGTTGATCATGGAAAAACGTAAAACATGTTATTTCAAGATAAAATGTAATGAATTCGTAACAGAAATTGGATAAATCGTATGCGTTGGATTTTCAGTGCGGAACTGGTTATGGGCATTTCATGTTAAAGTAAGATGGAGACGAAAGTACAAATAGTTAAATTGAATAACAAGAATTATTTCAACTGGAAATACAAAATTGAACTCCTACTTATAAAGGAAAAAGTTTGGTATACAATTTCGAAGTCGAAACCAACTACAGTAACAGATAAGTGGACAGATGATGACCAAACTGCCAAAGCTTTGATCGGTCTCAACGTTGAAGACAATCAACTGCCGTTTATTCGACAAACATGTGAAGCAAAAGGTGCTTGGGATGCATTAAAAAATATTTACGAGCAAAATACATTTGTGAACAAAGTAACCTTAATGCGAGAAATATATGAAATGAAAATGAATGAAGGTGAGGATATTGATTTACATTTGGAAAAAATGACAAATTCATTCCAAAAACTTAATGATTTGGGTGAAAAAATATCTGAGCATTGGAAAATAGCACTAATTTTCAGTAGCTTACCGAAAAGCTGGCATATGTTCGTAACAGCATTGCAAGTACGAAAAGATGAAGAACTGACTTTATCACTAGTTCAATCAAAAATCATCGACGAAGCAACCATGAGAAAAACATATTCAAGAGAATCAGATGAAAAAATATTCAAATTTGTTCCAGCTAAAAAATGGGAAAAAGGACAGAAAAATGAAAAACAAGGATTATTTCAAGGCGAAAATTCAAATGAACAGAAAAGAGCAAATGTATTCTGTTACTTTTGTAAGAAAAAGAACCATGTAATGCGTGATTGCCGCAAATTCATCAAGTATTCTGAAGAGAACAAGGCGAATTCAATTGAAGAGGACGAAAATGTATTGAGTATCACTCAAACTGAATCAATATTAGGAGTTAAATCATCAAATGAAGACGAATGGACACTAGATTCAGGGGCAACAAGTCACACAGCAAACAATAAAAATTTATTCACAGAATTAACAACAATCGGAAACAAAAAAATTAAAACTGCAAATGGTGAAACGATTGATATAAAGGGAATAGGTATTTGCAATATTCAATTCAAAAAAGATGATGGAAAAGTGTCAACGGGAAAACTGACCGAGGTTTTATTCGTACCAGAATTAAAAGGAAATTTTATTTCAGTTCGCAAGTTAACAAAGAAGGGATGGGAAGTGAAGTTTTACGATGAAAAGGCAGATATTAGCAAGAACGGGGAATTATTGGCAACAGCATCAATCAAAGATGATTTATTCAAATTAAAAACTGAACAAATTAATGCTATAAAAGAAATTACGAACAAAAAGGCTTGCATACATTACTTTCATCGTGTATTTGGTCATCGAAATTTAGAATCAATCAAAAGAATGATCAATGAGAAACTTGTCACTGGAATTGAATTAAAAAACAATTGTAATTGTGAATCAGAATGCACTATATGTCTGAAATCAAAAATGATACGGAAATCGTTTGTGAAAGAAAAATCAAGAACTACTAAACGCATATTAGATCTAGTTCACACAGATTTATGTGAAATGCGTACACTCACTCAACAAAACAAACGATATGTATTGACTTTCATTGACGATTATTCGCGTTATACAAAGATATATCTATTGGGAGAAAAGTCTGAAACAAAAGACAAATTGAAGAATTTCGTAAGTTTAATGAAAAACCAATTTGGATTCAAACCAAAGAAATTTAATGCAGATCGTGGTGGAGAATATATGAATCATGAACTTAAAGGATATTTAGATCGTGAGGGGATAGAGTTTCAATTTACATCTCCATATACACCACAACTAAACGGAATTGCTGAAAGAAAAAATAGATCTTTAGTAGAAATGGTGAAATGCATGCTTAATGAAGCAGATTTAGCAAGAAATTTCTGGGGTGAGGCGATAATGACAGCAAACTATTTACAAAATAGATTAATTACATCGAAAATTAACAGAACACCATATGAATTATATTTCAAAAAGAGACCACAAGTCAAAAAATTAGAAGCATTTGGATCAAAATGTTTTGTGAAAACACCAAATCAAAAAAGATACAAGTTGGACGATTCTTCAAAAGAAATGATTTTATTTGGATTCGATGAGCATAATTCACAAATTTATAGAGTTTATAATCCAGAAGAAAACAAAGTGATAATAAGCCGTGATGTAATTTTCAAGTCAAATGAAAAGAACGAGGGGAATGAAACTGAGATTTATTTCAAAGCAAATGATTCATTAAAATTAGATCCAATGAATATTGATTTTCCTGCTAATGCAGATGACGGATTATCAAGTGAAGACGGATTATCAAACTCAAACTCAGACACAGACTCAACATCAAACTCAAATTCAAATTCACAATCATCTTCAAGTAGCAACACTCAACCTAATATAAGAATTTCAACCAGAACTACAAAAGGTAAAGCACCGGTTAGACTTAAATATAATGAAACTTTTGACCAAATAAATGCAATAACAGAACCAAAAAATTTGAATGAAGTACTTTGTGACGAGCAAAAAAATAATTGGTTAAAAGCGATGAATGAAGAGATAGATGCTATGTACAAGAATGAAACTTGGGAATTAGTGGAATTGCCAGAAGGAAGAAAAGCGATTGGCAATAAATGGATTTTCAATATAAAAACAAACTTCAACGGTGAAATTGAAAAATTCAAAGCAAGGCTTGTAGCTCAAGGTTTCACACAGAAATTTGGAGTTGACTACAGGGAAGTATTTGCACCTGTAGTAAATAAAACAACATTTCGTATTGTACTATATATTGCGTCAAGAATGAATCTAAAAATATATCAATTTGATGTGAAGACGGCATTTCTAAATGGTGTCATTCAAGAAAAAATCTACATGAAACAACCACCTGGATTCATTGTGAAAGGAAAAGAAAATTTAGTATGTTTGTTGAAACGTAGCATATATGGACTTAAACAAGCTGCGAATAGTTGGAATGAAGCAATTAATGAATTATTGAACATATTTGGTTTCAAAAGAACTGAAAGTTATTGCTGAATTCGGTTTGAAAGATGGAAAAATATCGAAAACACCAATTGATCCTGGATATGAAAAGGAGCAAGAAAATAATGTTAGCTACTTATCTTCAAACAAGGAATATCAGAAAATAATTGGATGTTTGATATACATTTCAATAAATACACGTCCAGATATTTCTGCAAGTGTTTCAATTTTAGCTCAAAAAGTAAGCAAACCGACTGAATATGATTGGAATGAAGCAAAACGCATCATACGTTATTTAAAGGGGACATCAAGTATGGAACTACGATTAGAGTCAAAAGATTATGATAATCAGTTAATTGGATATGCTGATGCAAATTGGGGTGAAAGCAGAATTGACCGCAAATCAAATAGTGGATACATTTTTAAATTATTTGGTGGTGCAATTAGTTGGAAAAGCAAAAAACAAGATTGTGTTGCATTATCCTCAACTGAAGCAGAAGTAATTTCATTAACTGAAGCAGTAAAAGAAGGTATTTGGATAAGACGTTTATTGAAAGAAATCAAACAAAATATGAAAGATTTGGTAATAATTTACGAGGATAATCAAAGCTGTTTAAACATGGTTCAAAATGTAAATCCAAACAAACGAACAAAGCACATCGATGTTCGTTACAATTTCATCAAAGACTACATCAAGAAGGGAGTAATCTCTTGTCAGTATTGCTGTAGTGAAGAAATGATTGCAGACGTTCTAAGAAAACCATTGAATCGGATTAAATTTGAAAAATTTCGTTTAATGATTGGATTAGTTTAAGAGAGGGAATGTTGGATAAACTAGTCTACATTGATTTATTAATCAATAATGTTTTAAATCAAGTATTAATATTTGAAAATCAATCTATTCTATATATTCAATAAACACAGTTCTATTGTATTACTTCTCTTCTTTTAATTTTATTTAACAGTACGTTGTACGTTCTACGCAAGTATTGTTAACACGATAGCTCATCTCCAACGAGCCCAAAAAAATCTGATGATGCAGAATTGTTAGGATAGTTCAGGAAGAGAAACCATTAAATTTTCAGCCATGAATGATGACCGCATACTTTTACTTAAAACTTTTTATTGGCCACTTTCACTCCCAACCCTTCATATATCCATTGTAAATGATAAATGATGATTTTTGTATGAAAAGTGTTCGAATACCAAATTCGCCAAAGGAAAACACACGTAACATAAACATATTCGACAATTTATTGTGAGAAAACTAACACTTTCTTAGAAAAAAGTCGAACAGTTCAGTATGTTTGAGATCATTGTCCGCATATAATTCAGCTTCAAACAAGCATAATTATTCAACAATTTGCACATTTCGAGCGAATGGTAGAATTGATTTTGGACATTTTTTCAAACAAAAGTAACAATGCAATTTTAAACATCATTTGCAAGTCATTTTTAGATGTTTTCAATAGAGCAACAAATTGTATATCTATTTCCACCATAATTCATATTATTTGGTGTCAAGAACATTATGAAATACAATATTTATTAAAGAAAAAATTATTTTCATTTGAAATATTTTTATATCTTCATAAATATCCTCACAGCCAAAAATCAAAAATGATAAATGCCTAACAAAATTCCAAATATGTATTCTCTTAATTCGAAATTTTTTTAGAAAATGAAAAACAAAGATAAAATGTAAAACGAAAAAAAGAAATGTTGGGGACACCAGTGCGGAAAAGTACGTCTCACACTGGTAAGATCTTTTATTACTTTCAATTGTGGTGGTATTAGTTTTATAAGTTTAGTATTATTTTCGTGTAACGGGTACCGATAGACATTTTGGGTTTAAAATGACGGTCAGATATTAGTTTTCTTTCAGCTATTAGATTTGCCATTATTTTTTTAAAGCAGCTATTATTCTATTATCAATAATAGATTTGAGTAATTTGCCCGTTACTTTGGATTCAGTGTCAAAAAACGTTATAAAAACTCCCAAATTCACATCCAAACATTCTCGGAATAATTTCTCAACACCCTCCAGGAATTATTTCATTAAAAATAACATGACTGCGCCGAAATATATATTGTTTCAGAGCAATTTCCTTGACAAACAATTGCAAGTAAATTGCAAATTGCAATGAAAAAATATAAAATACACGCAAATGTTTGTGGCAGAAAGAGAATCTATACACAACGAAGCAAAATCTGAACTAGTTCACTCGCTAATACATAGGCCCAACGTTATTTAGTTCTTTTAAAAGAGAATATATAATCAAATAAAACGCACAGTTTCGATTGATTAATTTTTCCAATTTTTATTTAATCTCTTAAGCTTTGGAGTAATATTTGATAATTTAATTGGTTATTAAATCCATAAATCGGGGTCGACATTTCTACGTCCCTAGAGGCGCAGGACTAGGGGAAAAACTAGTGATGCCAATCGATTCAGTTCAAGAAAAGAAGTTTCTGAAAAAGTTACCATAAGAATGTATACGTAGCTAAGAAGTTTATTCAGCCACTAGGCTCGAAATCAAAGCACAGAAATTAATAATTGATAGAAAGAAATTAAAGTGTAATTAACATTTATTTTGAAATTTTTCTTTCAACAAAAATCATGCGCGCTTCAATAATAACATCTCTTTCTCACTTTGTGTGATAGAACATCCAAAACCACACGACTACACACAAACGACATCACTGAGAACAACTACTACATGCGCAGCATCGTTGTCGATTCATCTTACACACTTCTTCTGAATCACCAACAATTGTTTCGCACACGTACAGTCAGTGAACGTTAGAATATTGCGGCATTATTGTTACGTCTTTTTCTTATTTCGTGTGAGAACAAGAATCGCTCAACTACATTCGAACGTACACTCTAACAACAGCTTTGTATGCAAAACTACTGGTGTGCGATCCAAAAGAAGTGTGCAAGTATTAGTAGTACTTAAAGATGCGACGTTCGAATGTTAGCCGTGTTATTGTTGTTGTTCTATCACACGAAGTGGAAAAAATATGATGCCGTTAATGTTATTGATGAGCGCGCATGATTTTTGTAGTTATTTTACCGTTGAATATTTCATTATTTATTCTAATCCTTTTGGATTAATTTCTAATCCAATTGGATTTTTTGACAAAAAAATCCCAAAGGATTAATAGTTAATCCCTTTGAATTTACAGTGTAGCAATGATTTTCTATTTGACATGAAATTGTTATTTCATAGACAAAACAAATGTTATTCTACTATGGAATGAATTTGATCTGTCAAAGTTGTTTGCGCCAAAATACATTGTCACATGCACTCCATAGTAAAATAACATAACATACAGTTATACCATTTTGATATAGCTCATTAGAATGTAAGTGTAACGTATTGGTGTTTGTAAGTCTAACGTTTACTCCATATGGATTGTATATTGGTTTAATACATAGTTACTCCACTATGGAGTGTTCCATTTATTGTTCCGACTTGGAACAAATACATTGACACAATTATTCCAATATTTGCTTGTGTGTATGTGTATGTGTTAGTTTTAATTCGAAAATCTTATGTATATTATGATCTCACACACTTGTCAAACGAATTTCATTTGCTTTCCACGTATACGCATTAAATGTGACAGTGTCGATCTTTGTGAACAATATTCAATAATCAAAAAATTATGCAATTTATACTTGTTTTGTAAAAAGTCAAATTTTCACTTTTTTTGTCTGATTTATTCTGTAAGTTGATTAAAATATTGGAATACAAGATCATCCTGTTTAAAAATATTTAAATGTAATTTTTTTCAAATTTCATATTTCCAAAATAGATAGTATCTCCGGACACCTCTTCAGAGGAAAAGTTGATCCGAAAATCACGTGAAGACCCAGTGATTAAGGGTTGACCTGATAACTACACAAAAATGGGTCAAAGGGATTGATTGTAAACATTTCTATTGGTATCAGTTAGAATTAATAATAAGTATAATAATGAATGATAACAAATGTGCAAAGAGCGCAAAGATTTCCAACGAAAATCAAAATGAATTGAACTTGGCTGGTTCATCGTCAAATCTAGCACAATTGGACATAGATTGTTTAGAAGAGCTCTTTGATTGGTTAAGTAAAGATGATCTATATGAAATTCGTCAAACATGTAAGCGATTAAGATGTGCTGTCGACAATTACATCAAAACCTACTATTCATCGATTGGGAAATTTTCATTGAGTGACGAAAACATTGAGATCATTCGTCAAATGGATGCACATTCAATAAATTTGATAAAAGAAATGATTGTTTTTGTAGATGTTGACATGAATTTTGCGGCCTCACAATTTCAAGATATCAAAGATGTGCTCAACAATGTTAAAAAAATCATCATCAAATGTTGGGAAATACCGTGTGAATTTTATGAAACATTTTTGAAGCATTGCAATAATTTAAAGTATTTATCGATTGGATTAAGTGGTCATGAGAATTTAATTGGAACTGATAACACTTGGCTTTTACGAAAATATCCAAAACTTGAAAAAATGGCATTTTTCACCGAAAACTTTATGAAATCATCAAATGAAATTGAAAAACTGCAAATATTTTTGCGTGAAAATCCAAATGTTCGTACACTTTGGTCAACAATTGATACGTCTGCGTTCTATGAGGGACCATTATTGGCTGATGCTGGCATTAAATTTGATCAATTGAATATTTATAATTTGGAAGAAAGTATGCTTGACGATCGACAATTGATGCAATTGAAAGAACTTTATGAGAAAGGCTTGTTTAAACGATTGCATGTATTTGGCAATGAAATAATTGCTGATGACTTAAATGCACTCAAATTCATTGGACTTGAAGATATAACTTTGGGCAATCCCATTCAATTTCCATCCCTACCGGAACTGAAATGTATCAAACTTGATAGCTGCGACTCTCTGGAATATTTGGAAAATGTTAAAAATATCGAGAATTTATATATTTGTAGATGTTCGAATGATAATATCGCTATGTTGTGTGGCTTCTTGCCAAAAATGAAAACATTTCGAATCGATAGTCTTGACGTTTATTATGATGGTGATGGTGATGTAAAGTATGATTTGGAATTACTAAATTTATCGGCTATAAATGAAGAACGGGAAAAATTGAATGGAGCATGCAAAACTACAATCTATGTCAGTGAAACTATATATTTGACCACAAAATGGGCAACATCGAAAATAAATTTCAACATGATTGAACTTAAACGAAATGAAGCATATACGGGTGAATCTAAACCAGAAATTCTGGACTATTTATATTAAAAAAAATCAATATTTTTTAGAATTTACAACGAACTACCTCTGAATCATCAAATAAAGAAAATTTTACTAAACATACAAAATTGAGTGTTTAATAAACACTGTTTATTTCAAATTTAGTATCTGTCAACTGATAATTGTCAACATATAAGTAAGCAAAATGTGGTTGAGAATTTCAAGAGAAGAATTAGGGGGGGGGGGGGCTAAAACGTTGCGTCCTATTTTAGTTAAATTGGAAAGCAAAAAATGTCTTTTAAAAAAACGAATTTCAATCACCAGGACGAAGGGAGGGTTTGTATTTAGGTAATTGAACTACTATTTCAAGGGGGTACAAACCGACCCTCCACCCTTTGAACACGTTAGAGTGAGTAATCATTACCTAAATGAAATTTGGCAAATCATTTACTAATCTGAATTGAACACTTGACAACAAATCAATTATTGTATTTCGACAATTTTCAATTGAAAACACCTTAAAGATAAAAATCTTTGTTATCAATACGAAGCGCCTATAAAATCCCTCCTCACAATCATAGCACGACCAAATGTTAAATAGATCTTTCATTTTGCAGTAATCGAACGAATTTTATCAAAATGTTCAAATTTCTCTTCATTTTCGTGTTATTTTTGGTGAAATTCTGTGAATCAAATAATTTAAAATGTGGTCGCGCTAACTCAAAGTTGGAATCGGTTGAGTTCTACTGTGAAAATTATTCAGATGCATTGCCAAACAATTGTACGGAAACATTTTTAAATTGGATTAACACGTGTGATAAATCGACTGTGACGGAATTAAAATTTGGTGGATGTGATTCGGTGACAATTACAAAAATTGCTAACGATTTTAAAAATGTACGTTTGTTGAATATACCAAATTCTGGAATTGATTCATTGATTTCGCTTGAATTAAAACTTGAACATTTAACAAAAGTGAATGCATCGCATAATCAATTGACGGAAATATCAAAGAAATCGTTTGCAAATTCGCCAAACATTATTGAAGTGGATTTCTCATACAATCAATTAAAACATGAATCGATTAAACTACCCAATCATACAGTAATCGCACATTTAGCACATAATAAAATATCAAAAATCGATTTTATTGGAGATTTATATGAATTAAATTATTTGGATTTGAGTTCAAATAAATTCATTGGTATTGATCCGTTTCTAACGCATAATTTGAAAACACTTCGTTTGGAAAATAGTCAAATTCATCTATTACGTGGTGAAATTTTAGTTGAAATCGAAAGAGGACTTTCCGTGTTAATGTCATGGAAGAATATTTTCAGTATTTATTTTGTATGGATTGGAAATACTTTTCATATCACAGTGACTGATCAAAATGAAGGAATTTTCCGGCGATCAGATGGAGCATTTGAAATTCGATGCAGTGAATATAGTTTCGAAGACACACGTTCTGTTCGAATATCAAATGTAGAAAATCCATTTGAATTAATTCGATGCTATGCACCAATTCATCGTTCAATTGAATTTATAGATAGCAATGTTGGACATTTGAACATTGATATTTTTCAACGTTTCAATAAATTGGATACGCTTGTATTGAAAAATTGCTCATTACACGAATTTGATATGATTGTACTGGAGAATTTGACAAATTTATTTTTAATCGACATTTCTAATAATGATTTAAAGCGATTGGAGAATGTTTCATTATTAAAAACGTTAAATGGATTATTTGGTTTGCACGTTGATGGCAATCAATTGGAAAATGTTGCTGAAATGATTCAATATATAAATCCATTAATGTCCGAATTATACTTATCCGGAAATTATATTGGACAACTCAATGACACAACATTTGAACAACTTACAAATTTACGATGCTTGCGTTTGGACAACACAAATCTATCACTTGATAATGTCAGCCCATTCAAAACACTCAAAAAACTCGATGAGCTTCATGTTGCTGATAATAATTTAACAACTTTTGACTTAACCAACATGCCTGGTGATAAATTGGCTTATCTTGATTTATCTGGAAATTATTTAATCGAATTGAAAAACGTTACTGTATTTCAATTTCCATATTTGGAATATCTTGGATTGTCTAATAATCAATTTCCATGCGATTATTTAAAAACATTTGTTCGAAAGATTAAGCAGCAATTTGGTGAACAATTGAAATTTGATAATTTATGGAAACAAAAGCATGGCAATTGTCAACCAAATTAATTATAATTAATATCGATAAGGAAAATAAAAATTGAAATTGTTTATTTCAAATTAATCATTTCGAAAGAAAATTACATGTATTTTTTCTTATTTATAGATTGAAATCAATTGTATTTATTGATTTAAAAATCCTTATTTAGAATAACATCAATTTTGTTTGAATTTTTTGTTTGTTTTAATGGGACGAAAGAAGCAGCAAGTACATAGTGCAAGAAGCTTAAACGATTACCTATAAAATCAAAATTGAACAAATTTTTGTTTTTGTAAAAATCTTTTGTCAGGAAATCCATAATGTCCGAATGACAAATAAAGAATAATTTTTTTTCACTGAATTTTGAAGTATTTTATCAAAAATCGACTTTAGGTTTGGCAAATCATTCACTGATCTGACAACAATTCAATTTGATTGAATCCATTTGGATTCGACAACATTTAAAGACGATTCATTCAAATGGATTTTATCAGTTCTAAGCGCCTAGGCGGAACTTTTCCGCACTGAAAATCTAACACATATAATTCATCCAATTTCTTTTAAGAATTCATTACATTTGTCTTAAAATAATATGTTTTAAGTTTTTCCATAATAAAAACAACTTATTCTCTAACTAAACCTGAATTAAATACAATATCTATTTCTCCGTTTATTTTCTTTGGGTTTATTTTTTACTCAAAATAACTTGCTTATTTAAATTATGCTCAAAATTGCATTTTTACTTTTGTGTAAGGAATTTTCCACAGGTTTTAAAATGTAGCATCTCCATTTACGGTTAAAGTAAAAATAAATTTAGCGAAAGTAGAAAATGAAAACCTAATTGTTTTGGCGAAATAATAATAGTTTTATTCGAACTTCGAACCTCATAAAATGCCATTTTTACAAACTTTCACAAACAAAAATGTAATTTTCCACGGGAAATCTCATCTGGGGACCAAACAAACAATGAAACCGACTCTTCAATATTCGAGGAACTATATTTTTTTTGCAAAAAAATGTGAGTTTGCTCTGACAAAAATGCCGTAATATGCCTATTTTGGACACTTTTCATACAAAAATCATCATTTGCGCTGGAATATATCTCCATTTACCGGAACCACTATGCGGTCATCATCCATGGCTGAAAATTTAATGGTTTCTATTCTTGAAATATCCTAACGATTCTGCATCATCAGATTTGTTTTTGCTCCTTGGGAATGAGCTATCCAAGCAGAATTGACCCCAGTATAGCGTAGAAACTATCGCCATCTAGTCATCTAGAATTCACTATGAAATGTTTTCTTACGAATATAACACTCAAATATTTTTTTGTTTTTATTTTTTTTTTTTTGCAATATTCATTCAAACGTAATTGTTTCCTCATCTATTTTGTTTTTTATTCAAACTAATTATATACAACAAAACAGAAGATGCAAACAATGTAAAACAATACTGAAATGACTCTGTCAATAGTATGAAGCTTTACAGATTGTCATTTCACGATGAAGCATTTTGAGTTATGGTCATTTTCAATAGCTTCGATCAGTAGATGGCGTTAGTAGTTCCGTTTTTCAACATTGCTATATTAAATACATTGGGTTAATATAGCCTGGAGCTATCGTGTTAACAGATTTTTAACGTACAGCGTACAGGGTACAGGGTACACATGGGCATTACTCTTACTCAAAAAGTTACTCCCGCTCAAATCATACTCAATTTGAGAAAATTTCTGTGATTAAGTGAGCAATTTCGACGAAGTTACTCATGATTAAATGAGTAATAAATGAGCATGCTCAAAACTTAATCTTTTTTTTTTTTTTTGGGATAAGCATCAATTCCTCTATTATTTTGTATTTGTGTAAGAATGACAAAATTTCCAATTGATTTTTTTCAGTTATCCGGTAGGAAAACCGTAAAAATAAATTAATTTTTGACTATAGTAAAAAAAAATTCAAGATCTATCAACTAGAGGTGTCAGTTGCCCAGGCTAATCCATGAATTTCCAGGATTTGGCCTGAATTCCAAGCCTTCCTATTTGGAATTTCATATAAAAATATATATAAAATTATGTAGACAAATTTTTCATGAAATTCCAAATAGGAAGGCTTGGAATTCAGGCCAAATCCTGGGAGTCCATGGATCAGCCTGGGCAACTGACATCTCTAGTTGATAGATCTTGAATTTTTTTTTTACTATAGTCAAAAATTAATTTATTTTTACGTTTTTCCTACCGGATAACTGAGAAAAATCAATTGGAAATTTTGTCATTCTTACACAATTACAAAATAATAGAGAAATTGATGCTTACTATAGGATAGTAGAATAGCAGGATCAATACACTCGATCTGTGCGTTCGTTTAAGGCATGCACGGACACTGCCGCTATGCAAGCATATTACTAACAACGTATATGCAAACATATAATACGTACGCTATAATATTTCTATGTAAAAACCAGTGCCTGAATCTTAATCATTTCTTAATCAAATCTTAATCATTTCTTACTCAATGATCAACTTTTCTTACTCATTGAATAACTTTTTCAGAAAAGACTTTTTTAAGAAATGATTAAGATTTTTCAGAAAAAGTTATTCAATGAGTAAGAAAAGTTGATCATTGAGTAAGAAATGATTAAGATTTGATTAAGAAATGATTAAGATTTGAGTAAGTTTCAAATTAATCCCAAAAAAAATGATTAAGTTTTGAGCATGCTCATTTATTACTCATTTAATCATGAGTAACTTCATCAAAATTAATCACTTAGCAGCAAGTTAATCATGATTAAATGAGTAAATTTTTGATTAATTAATCTTGATTTGCACAGCTGTAGTACAGGGTACCACACACTCACATTACGACTCTCTAAAAACTGGTTTTTCGTGTTCTCCTAGGTTCAAAACGCTGAGAAAAAATATTTTTGGGTGCCCTTAATTTTTTGACCGATTACAATACTTTTACGCACAACATTTTGTGTGCGGAAAAGTAAAATTGAATTCAAACAATCAACAATAGAACATGCATTTTGCACTTTTCGAACAAATTTCTGCAAAACGAATCATTTTTACTTCATATAACTAACATTCTTTCTGAATTTAAACGATAATCGAATTTATTCATCACATTCAAGTGGCTTGAGTTCGGCTGGCAAGCGATTCTTTTAATTTACTACGATTTTTACGCTCACACAATTCTTTCCAACAAATATTTCAATGATGAATGTGTTTGTCTCAGCTCGTATGTTACTATTAGATCGTGTTTGTATGAGAAATGTACACATTTAGATTGAAATATTGTATATAGCAAAATATTGAAAAGTATAAACAAAACAATTACGTCATACTCACAGACTGCCTTAATAATAACCACAATTCTCAATACCCATCAAAACAAAAACATGCGTATGGCTCTTTGTGTTTTCGTGTCTCTTTTTATTCTGTCTTGTTCTTTATGTATTGTCGATGTGTAATCTGTATGTTTGTCAAAAGCGAGCTATGTGTTTGGTTCCGTTTGTATTTCATATGTCCATTTTGGTTTCACACACATTCTAAACGAATTTCATATGTTAGTTGCCATGTGTACGCATTGCGTGATACTATTAATTAGTCAAAATTTATTGATTTTTTGAATCAGCAAAGAAGTGAGAAAATAAAAACATATTTGATGTTTAAAAGAGGTTTGTTTCAATTTTTCATTATATCTGCTTATTTTTATTATTTTTTTTAAGAATTACTAGAAAAAATTCAAAAAAGAAAGTAAAAATGTTTTTTTCAAAAATTTTATTTCTAAATTTCATAGATATTATTTATCAAATGTTCGTTCATTACTTCACGTTCAAGGTCATTGCGATTGCTTAGTGTGAGATAAAAATTACATAAAAATGAATGAAAAAGAAAGAGCAAATATAAAGAGATTGAAATTAAAGGCGAATAATAGCGAAAGTCAAACAGTTGTGACCGGTTTATCAAATCAAAAATTTCCACAAAATGAAGAAACTATGAAATGTTTGATAAATATCGACATAAATTGTTTAGAAGAGCTCTTCGATTGGTTATCAGTGAAGGATTTACTAAAAATTCGTCAAACATGTAAGCGATTAAAGAATTCCGTCGATTATTACATTAAAGCATATTATCCGGCTGTTGGGAAGTTTAAATTAAATAACGCAAGTGTTGAAATCTATAATCAAATGGATGCTAGTTCACTTAAGTTGTTAAAAGAGCTCGACGTTTTTATCGATGATGATTTTACTGTTTCACGATTAGAATTGCTAAAAGAATTTCTCAAAAAAATTGAAAAAATCAACATATTGAAGTGGAACATTCAATGGGATTTCTATGAGACATTCCTGAAGTATTGCGACAATTTAAAATGGTTATCTATTAAAACGAACGGAAAAGACATTTTAATTGGCAATGATAATTCATGGTTACTTCGAAAATATCCAAAACTAGAACGTATTACATTCGATGGAAATATTCTATTGAAATCAACAAATGAACTTGAAAAGTTGAAAACATTTTCCACTATGAATTCAAATATTTACAGAATATGGTCTACATTTGAAACATTCATAGATGACGAAGGGCCATTTTTAGCCAATGGCGGTGTAACATTTGATCGTTTGGATATTGGTCAATTCGATAATATAATGCTCGATGAAGAATATTTGGAACAACTACAGACCATTTATGAGAAAGGATTTTACAAGCATTTACATTTCATTGCCGATGATATGAGCGGAAATGATTCCAATGCATTAATGTCGATTGGACTTGAAGAAATTTCATTGGAAAATCAATTTTGTTTACCAGCAGTGCAAGAACTAAAAGAAATAACGTTTACTTATTGTGAGTCTACAACAGTTTTTGCAGATGTAATGCATATCGAATTGTTGTACATTATATCGAGTTGTAATAAAGATATTGTTGAATTTTGTGGTTATTTACCTAATTTGAAACATTTCCGAATTGATACTGTGGGCGAAGATGACGAAATAGAGGAGAATTTTCATACGCTTATCGATTTATCGACGATAAATAAAGAACGTGAAAAATTACCGGGAGCATGTAAAACTACGATTTATGTTAATGAACGGATATACTTGGCTGTAAAATGGTTTAAATTGAAAACAAACTTTAGCTTGGTTGAATTAAAACGAACACAAGCAGCACCGGGTATAACAGGATATAAGCTTCTTGAGTAGAAAAATGGCAGAAAAATCGATCTTTATTTCGATTCAAATCATTTAATAGAATGCAATGAGAAAGTTTTCATCAAAAAATGCTTTGACAGTAAATTCATCAAATCTTTCAATAAACACTGTCATTTCAATCGAACACTTGACATTGTCATTCATCATATTGATTAGACTAACAGTGATTAGGTTTGCTAATATAGATACGAGACAAAACAAACGAATAACTACGTATACGCTCTATTCGTTACTGTACAACAAAAATAAACATTAAACAATATGTATCATATGAATTTGTTTATTTATTTGCATTTCAGTGAATCAAATTATTTGTGATGTATTCTTTAAATAAAATTATCGTTATCTATTCACAATAAAATTGATTGTTTGTTTCATTTTGAAAAAATACGGTACGGGTAACATTTTGTCTGGTTGATGTGTTTTCAATTGTGAATTTCAATTCGAATCAACCACATATTTTTCGAGCAATGAAGTCAGGAGAAAAGCACAAACGGGTCTAGACGACAAATGTTTTAAAAAACGTAATTTCAACAGTTGAAGTTCAACCTCGAGTTTAAAATAACTAATTTCTGCTTATCAAAAATGTCGTATTTAATGTTGAAATATATACATTATATAACTAAATACGAATTAAAGAAAACTTTTTCTCCAACTCATAAGAAATAAATAAATGTTGAGTCTTTCTTCATGGTTTTGATTTCATTTTAAATTCCCGTATTGTTCCCTGAATTTTTATTTATTTTTTTTTTTTTTTTTAATCTTGTTTTTCCCGTATTTTCTATTTAAAATTCCCGTAATTTGGGAAATATCGGATGGAATTTGTTGAAAATCTATGTTCAAATATCATTTATTGAATAACTTAAATTTGGAATTTTACAATCTCTTATATAGTAAATCTAAATTCATAGTTTACTTTGTTTTTCAATATTATTCTTTTAAACATTAATAGATCTAAGTTTACTGAGATTACATTATTTCCAACAGAATTCCCATCATGGAAAGCACACATTTTCCACTGAAAGACAGATAGACGGATTTAACACTGAAATGAAAAGAAAACAATTTGAAATAATCGCCATCGCTTGAATATTTTAGAATCGATGAAAATTCATTTACCATTAAATAACTATTGTAAATAGTAGGTCCACATTACTCGTATTCTATTTTGTTCTTTCTTCTCGATAATGCTTAGTACTGTGCCATTCACCAAAGTGTTGTATGGGTGTGATTTATTTGTTTGTTAGTTTTACAGTGTGACACACTTAACAAAATACGGCAAAACTCATATAAACAAACACAATAATTGTTTACTTTTTATTTGATCGTTTTTATCTAGGTATGATCCTCTTCGTAAAAGTACCGATGTCCTACACAAGAAGAATATAGACATTTCGAGAGAAACCGTGCGCCAAAAATTGCATGGGAAAGAACTAGAATACAGTCCCATGCAACAAAAGCCACTTTTACAAGATCATCATATTGAAAAAAGAATGCAATGGGCAAGACATAATAACAGACGAGTCATCATTTCTTGCATCGAATAGACTGACACATACTTGGTGCGAACCAACTTAGGGAACGATATCACGTACAGTAAAACATCCACAAAAAATTCATACTTATGACGCCTTTTGCGGAAAGGGTTTTGGTAATCTATCGGTGTTTACCGATAATTTAAATGCTGATAAAATGTGCAAACTTTATGATTCCATTCTAATGCTGATAAGTATTACGGCAAAGGAAATCGTGACTAGGTTTTGTTGGAAGACAACGATCCAAAACTCATAAGTAAAAAATGTACTGCGTGGAAGAGTGAACACGGTATCAAACAAATGGATTGGCCACCTCAGTCTCCTGATTGCAATCCGATAGAAATTTTTGGTCAGTATTAAAGCACAAGCTTCGAGGAAAATCATATCAATCTACTAAGCAGCTAGAATCAGCTGTAAAGCGTAAGTGGAAGTCATTGTCGAGCGAATATGCAAAAAAATTGAGTGATAGAATGCCTTCTAGATGCGAACAAGTTTTGGATAAACGAGTTGACACTATCAAAAAACTGATGTAATTGCGAATCATATAAAGGCCCAATAAAAACAATCAAATAAAAAGTAAACAATTATTATATGAGTTTTGGCGTATTTTGTTAAGTGTGTCACACTGTATATCTAAAAGATGAATGGACTGATGCTTATTTCGAAATTTTAACTGTTGGGGATCAATTTGAATTAATCGCAGTACAAAAATGCCTACTGGCTGCCGAATTTTTATTCTGCAATAAAAATGTGTGTTGATCATAACGAACTGGCTGAATACATTTTGATATTGAAGAACGCAAACAACTTTGCGAACAGCACATCAAAATAAATACAGAAAATGTAATCAAATTGTCTGAATTTTTAATGTGTGGTCATGAGGTTTTGAAATACATTTTGGGATTGAATTATTGGGTGTATGTAAAAGAAATGTCGATTTAGATAACAGATGGCGTAACTAGCGTTGTGTGCATCGGAGCACACCGCGGCCATTTTCTTTTTTTTTGTCTGTCATTACGCTATAAATTTCAGTATATGTCATTATGCTGAAGTGTAAACAACAAAGATTTTTTTTGCTTCAAAAATGTCGAAATTCGTGCCTGAAAAAGAGGTTTTGCCTTCTTTCATTTGAAAAAAACCGCTGCTGAAAGTTATAGTTTGTTAGTAGAAGCTTACGGTGAACATGCTTCAACTCAAAAAACTTGTGAACGATGGTTTGCGAGATTCAAAAGTGGTGATTTTGACTTGGAAGACAAAGAACGGCCAGGTCTTCCAAAAAAAATTGAAGATGCGGATTTGCAAGCATTATTGGATGAAAATCCTGGTCAAACGCATAAAGAACTTGCAATGGAGTTGAAGGTTGACCGAGCAACTATTTCTAGACATTTGCATGCAATGGGAAAGATCCGAAAGCTGGGAAAATGGGTGCCACATCAACTGAATGAGAATCAACTCTGAACACGAATCGAAACATGCAAAAAACACCTTGCTGAGCACAAAAAACGTAGTTTTTTGAGTCAAATTTTTACTGGCGATGAAAAATGGATCTATTACGACAATCCCAAGCGTAAAGCACCGTATGTTGATACAGGACAACCAGTACCTTCGCAGTCAAAACGAGACATTCATTGCCAGAAGGTTATGCTGTGCATTTGGTGGGATCAGGAAGCTGTCGTGTATTATGAGCTACTGAAACCTGGCCAAACGATTGATGGTAAGTGCTACGAATAACAATTGATCAAAATGGAGCAAGCATTGAAGGTGAAACATCCACGAATAGCGACCAAACAAGACAAAGTTTTTTTTCACGATGATAATGCCAAGCCACATCGTGCAAAGATGGTTAAAAAAAAGAAAGAACTCTTCGGTTGGGATCAGCTTGATCAACCCGCGTACTCTCCAGACCTTGCCCCTTCGGACTACTATTTGTTTCGATCGATGCAAATTGACCTGGCCGATGTACGCTTTAAAAACTTTGAAGAAATGCAAAAATAGGTCGCTGACTGGATAGCTTCAAAAGATAAGGAATTCTTTCAACGCGGAATCCACAAACTTCCTGAAAGATGGCATGAAGTCATAGCTAACGACAGAGAATACATTGGTTGAAGTGCTCATTCATTTAGTTATGAAATAAAATTTTCTTTTCACCGAAAAAATCGACATTTTCTTTGCATACACCCAATACTTTTCAGATGTTTTCAACGCATGCGTGTTTTGGATTAAGAATATTAGTGGACGATATGTAAGTAAGGAAAAATTACAAAAACATCTTCTCGATTTATTTTACGAGATTCGTTTTCGAATAAATGTCGTTTGACGAATTTTCTTTTCAAATGATGATTTCAAGCCGAAATGGTTTATGAAAAAACCACGAAACATGCACTTGAATGGAATGATAATAATGTCATTGAATGCAACCTAGTTACAATTAATGCAAATAAAATACTTAAAAAATTGCATATTGCACAGCAAATGAAACAAATTTGCTCGGGAATATTTCATATACTCGCATTAGTATCTGCCAAAATGACATGACCAAGAAGTACTAAGATTCAAACGAAATTCTTCCCGTTTGAAATTACTATCACCGAAAATAGTGTCTCAGATGATGAACATTTACGAAAAACTATTTCAACTATGAATGTGACATCTAATGTAAAATCGATCATAAAATAGCCAAAACTCGTATTAATTCGGCCAGGATATAAGTATGTTATCGAAACGAAATCAATCTGATGGATATTTTTTTTTTGAAGCTCATGATCAAATTTTCTAAATGACCCATAATCGCATCCATTGAATTTATATTCGAGTTCTTTAATCTTTCTACAAATATGTTAAAACGTCCAAAACTTTTTGCAATTGTATAATCTTGATAGAAGCATACCATTTCAAAAAGTGCACAAGTTTGTGCGTTTTTATATTTTCACTTTATTTCTGTACTTAGTCAATTCAACCGATATTATAACTATATATGTTCAAAACAAGAAGTATTTGTTAACAACAATGATATATATCGTTACAAAATAATTTAAATCTGCAACTTTGACCATTTTAAAGCGATTTTCCCAACAATCCATTTGGTTAATCCTTCTTTTTCTTCACAATCAATAGTTATTCATTGAATTCACAAATTCGCGGATGATTTACTTCACTTTAACTCGCAAATTACAAATATAACAGTTACTAATACATTTAAAATCATATTTGATGCAGTTCTTAATTAATATAATCTTGCAATTTTTTGATATTTCAATAAATTGACATTTAATAAATTCTAAATCATTTTCAATTTTAATTTTAAAACACATTGAAAGAAACTGAATATTGCTTTAATATATTTAGTTCACTAGTACGTCGTATTTTTCATTTAATACCAATATACATTGCATGGTTCAACTGACAAACAATTTTCAATTTATACTAAATCATGTGATCATTTTGAGTATAGTATAATTTCGACGCCGTAACACATATCTATTGAGTAGATCGAAAGGAGAGTATGTTTTTGTTCAGCTATAGCTGAATACACAGCTGAACAAAAACATACTCTCCTTTCGATCTACTCAATAGATATATTATTATAAAAAAATATACAAAAATTTATTTAAAAGATTTTTAACTTTTCCAATTTAAAGCTGAAGACACTAAAAATTGGGAAACGCAATCAATATAACTTGATTTGATTTCATTTCATAGAGAAAGACGAAAACAAAATTATTATAGTTTATTCATTTATTTGTTTTTCTTTATAATCATTAGTTCACGATTATCAATTTAAATGCACATTAAGACGTTAGCAATACATTTATTAATAAAGTATCTTGAATTGAAAAATGAAAAAAAAAAAACATTATTTTTTAGAACGACATTATTGAATTCCAGTAAATATGTCAATATTTCGCATATTTTGTTGATTTGAGGTATTTTATTTTGTTTTTCTGGTTTTGAAGGAATTATTCAGCCAACGAAATGGATAACAGTTCAGTTGCCTCTATAGAATTGATGGTTACCGATTTTTCTAACTTTCTGAACATTGTTAGTCCATGACGGATAACCTTCTTTATCAGGATTGTTGAAGTGGTCACAGCCTCCGGTTGGGTCTTCGCTCATAGGTGCACTATAGACATGATCTGACCAAGAACGGATTTTATCATAAACATCTTTCTCATGAATAGCAATATCTGAGACACCATTCCAACACTCAAACTGACCGGGCATTTTACAAACATTTTCAATTACAGAACCACCCCAGTATGATCGATTTTTATTTGCACGATTTTTTATCACCCAAGCAACCCATTTTTGTCCCTCTAATGGTTCACCTCTGGCCTCTCCGTAAATAGTCTTTCCAAATATGTCCTTGCCCCTGAAATTACATTGAATATTTGAATGGTTTTGCCATTAGTTTGACTTTTTTTCAACTTATCACAATATTATTTCATTTTATCTGATTGTTAGAAAATTTTTTAAAATTTTTTAAAAAATGATTGGTCTTACGTTTGAGCTGAAGAATGTCTGTAAAAAAGTAAAAGTACATTTTCTTTCTATTAGTCATATTATAAGTATTAAATTACTAATTGTAAAAAAAAAAAAAATTAAAATTAAATGTTGGTACACTTCAATTGTGCAGAAAATATTTTTTTTTTTATAATGATACTTACGAAATGGAAACTGCCAAAATAATTGCAACAGTTAAAATAATTTTTTGGAATAAATTCATTTTGGTTAATTTGATAATATGTTAAACTGATGATTCGTTAATTTTTACTGAAATTCAAACAGCTACTGAAATTACTCATTATCAGCTCAACTTATATAGTCTCACAGTCCTTAGTTTCAATCAATGGGAAATTCCTTTGTTTGTCTCAGATTTATTGCAAAATTATGGCTTGTTGTGAGTATTTACACAAGTGTCGCGTTATTAGCTCTTTCAAAAATAATTTGATTATCTCAACAAAAAAGAATAGTTATTTTTAATTAAATCTATTGAATTACGTCAACCTTGTTCAGAATTTACTTAAATGTTTTAATTATTTTTCTTTTTTTTTCAAATATAACAGAAAACCTTTCTTTCATTTTATTTATATTGTACATACATTTCTGTTGGTTTTATTTGTTCGAAATCATTTCCTAATTTAGTTCTGTTTGGTTTTGGTTCATTACATACATTGATTTAAAGGCATTTGTTTATATTTTAATTAATTTCGATTGGAGTGATGAAAATATAATTTTGTTTACCAGCAGTGCAAGGAATAAAAAGAAATAATATTTATTTTCATCGAGTTCCCAACAGTTTTTGCAGCTGTTATCGGATTGTTGTACATTATATCGAGTTGTAATGAAGATATCGTTGAGTGTGGTTATTTACTTAATTTGAAACATTTCCGAATTGATACTGTGGGAGAAGATGACGAAAAAGAGGAAAAATATCATAGATTTGTCGATTTATTAAAAATTGCCTGGAGCATGCAAAACTAAAATTTGTAATTTTTTATTACAAGAGGATTTCACATACATGTATTCTGCAGAAGAAGAAAATCTTAAATTAATTAAAAAGCAGAAATCATTGGAAATGTAAAAGAACAAATTTAGTTGAGAAATAAACAATCAAATTTATTCTTCGTGCCTAATTGTTTTCAATATATAATAAATAAAATAGAATATCAATTCAGTGCTAAGCATATATTCATATATAGTACGTATTTCATTTGTTCAAATAAAAAAAGATTCAAAAATCATGTTTTCTTTATTCAATTTTTGCGAAATAAAATATTTAATTTATTTTTCTATCACAAACGAAAAGAAAACAAGATGTCTTACATTCGTAAGATGAACTTTTCCGCACTAAAAATCCAGCGCATACAATTTATTAATTCCAATTTCTGTTACGAATTCTTTATATTTTATCTTAAAATAACATATTTTAAGTTTTTCCATAATCAAAACAAATTATTCTCTAACTAAAGTAATCCCATACTATGATATTTTCCTTGGAAAGGAAACTTGTAGAAGAAATACCTTTTTGAAACCAAAATAAGATGAATTAGGCACAATATCTATTTCTTCGTTTAAAGTAAACCGAAATCGACTTACGAATTATGCTCAAAACTGCATTTTTACTTCTGTTTAATTGTTTTTGCGAAATAATAATAGTTTTACATGGTTCGAACTTTGAACGTCATAAAATGCCGTTTTTACGTACTTTCACATACAAATTGTAATTTTTCACCGAACATCTTATCTGGGGACCAAACAAACAATGGAAACGAATCTGTAACATTCGACGAACTATATTTTTTTTGCAAGAAAATATGAGTTTCCTATGAGGAAAACGGCAAAAAATACCTATTTTAGGTACTTTCCCATACACATCAACATCATCATCAATCATAGTTTATAGACCAAATGGTATACCGAATTTTTCAGTGTGTTTAGTCTTTATGTAATCAGCCAGTGAACATTATATTCGAAAGCGTTCATTAATACATTATATTCCCATACACATAAAAAAAAAATTAACAAAACTGAGACAATTTTTGTCTCAAAGAGAGCGTATTGTCGTTGGTATTTCTCTAAAGTTTCAAAACATGGAATTTTCATATTCAAGTCTCGATTAAAATAAATGTAAATAAAAATATACAATTATTTACAAAACGGAGACACTTTATTGTCTCACCCCATTTTTTAGACAAATAGTGTCTCAGTTTTGTTAAATTTTTTTTTGTGTACAAAAGTTTCGTTTTTCACCAAAAAACCTATCTGATGACCGAACAAACAATGGAACCGTCTTTCCAGTGTTCGAAGACCTATATTTTTTTGCAAAAGAACATGAGTTTCCTTTGACGAACATGCCGAAAAATCCCTATTTTGGGTACTTTCCCATACAAAAGTGCCATTTTTCACCAAAAAACCCATCTGAGGACCGAACAAACAATGGAGCCGACTTTCCAATGTTCGAGGACCCACATTTCTTTCGCAAAAAAATATGAGTTTCCTTTGACGAAAGGGCTGTAAAATGCCTATTTTGGACACTTTTCATACAAAAATCATCATTTGTACTGGATATATCTCCAACAGATTTAACGGATCCACTATGCGGTCATCATCCATGGCTGAAAATTTAATGGTTTCTATTCCTGACCTATCTCAACAGTTTTGCATCATCAGATTTTTTTTTGGCTCGTTAGGAATGAGCTATCGTGTTAACAAATTTTTGCGTACAGCGTACAGCGTACAGGGTACCACACACTCACATTACGACGCTCTAAAAACTGGTTTTTCGCATTCTTCTTGGTTCAAAATGCCGAGAAAAAATATTTTTGGGTGCCCTTTATTTTCTGACCGATTACAATACTTTTACGCACTACATGTTGTGTGCGGAAAAGTAAAAAACTGTTACAAACTGGAAGTGTTTTTGAATTTTACATTTAATTTCAGACAATTTTCGATTTAAAATGTTAAGAAAAGTTCAAAACTCTAGTCAAAACTAATTCCATTTCAATCATGACTCTGATGGCTCATTTTTTGTACCATTTAGCTTATCTTCAGCTTCTTTCAGGATACCAGCTAAAATTGGCAAACCTAAAAGAATGAATATAAGGATATTTCACATTCCATTTCACTCGATTACTAGAAAGTGTTTAATTTTTTTTTTACCCCATTTAACAGCTGCGTATCTTGGCGTCTTCCCATTAACATTTTTCGCATTGACATCAGCCCCATGTTCGATAAGTGTCTTGACCACATTGACATACCCTATATTACCGAGTGAATTAAATACATTTCTTTCGTTATGAAAAAAATATCAACCACTTACCATTCCAAGTAGCTCTATGAAGTGGTGTGTCCTTATTATGACCTTCAGCGTTTACATTGGCTCCGTTCTCAATGAGAACTTTGACTACGTCCAGTTTGCCTGAAAGATTGATGGGGTTGAAAAAATGACCTCGTGAAACAGTCCAAACAATTACCATGCTCAGCGGCCCTATGCAGTGGTGTGTTTTTGTCTTCATACACTTCATTAACATTTGCTCCATTTTCGATAAGAAGTTTAACTGAAGTTGCATCATCTAAAATGGAATTTAAATAAAAAAGAAATGTTTTTACACAGAAATCGTCCGCAAGGACAATAAAATTTGTTCCATTTTACCAGTCATAAGAATTGGTGGTTCTCCAAATATATTATGTGCTGTACAATTGGCTCCATGTTCAATTAGAAATTTAGCCATGCTCACATTGCCTATAAAAGGTTACAAATATATTCAAGATTGAAAATCAATAATTTTTGTTTGATTAATTCATCAATTGTCCTTTTAAAAATTTGATTATTTTCCTCAATCAATGAACAGGACTTTTGTGAGACTGTCAAAAAAAAAAGGCAAAAAAATGAATATTATTCATTGAATAACTATTCACCTAGATAAGCCGCAATATGAAGTGGTGTTAGCTTAGCAATATTTCCAACATTAACATCAGCTCCATTTTCGATGAGTACTTTTGCTATATCTCCATGGCGTGAAAAAGTTATATAAGAATTTCTTCAAACCGTCGGGGTTATCATTGAAACGCTATAGAGTCACCATTTGAAATCGCTTCTAACAGCGGTGTATCTTGTTTGGTCCGAGTTTGTGCATTCACATTGGCTCCACTTTTGATTAAAGTTTCTACTATTTCCAAATTGCCTGAAAGCATGTTTGTTTGTTTGAAAAAAAAAAAAATGATTCATTTCATTTGGAACAGACGTGCGCAGAGGAAGGAGGAAGGGTGTTTGATTTGTATCACCCTGAGAATAATATTGCAAACTCGCCATGGGGTTTTTGAAAAAAAAATTCGAGATCGGGGGACCCCAAGTCATCACCATTTTAACCCCCTAGAATTCAAGCGTGCACATCTTATTTGAATGTTCCATATTGGAACATCAATAATTAACATTAAAGAAAAGAAAACATTTTCACCCAAACTAGATGCATAATGTAAAATAGTCGATCCGAACGCATTGAACGTATTTACATTGACTCCATTTTTAATAAACATTAACACATCTTTTAAATTTCCTAAATGAATAAATACAAGCAGAATTGACAAATATTAGGACTGGTAACTAAGAAAAATTTATCTTGTTGACTCGCAAGTTCATCATATCGTATTTACCATTTTCAACAGCATCCTGAAAAGTACCATTTTTTTCAGCGCTCACACCTAAAATTGAGAGAAAAATTCGATTATAATAATTGAAAACATTTGAATTTTGACGTACGAAAATACACAAACACAAAAATACGAAAATATCAATTTAACATAGATCTGAACAGATATCCAAAAATGAGAGAAAATTATATTTTCTGATTGAAAAAAAAAAAAAAAATAATAATAATAATTTTTATAAATTTATTCACCTGTTAAGTAAAAAAGTAAAACTGCATAGCAGAATGAGTATGGCAAAGTGAAATGGCACATTTTTGAAAAGTATGCGCCTTTGGGTTATAAGTTTATACCGGATTATTCTGAATAAATGTAATTTTGGCAAAAAATATTCAATAAATAACACTTGATAACTAATTCACTTTACTACGCTTTTTTCACGTTTCTGGTTACACCATTTTCTATCAACGACAAATTTCATATATTTCAAAACTATTTGCACGAAGCACTAAATGAAACTAATCACTCTGGTGTTTCATCGAACTTGAAATAGGCCTCTTTAGATTAAAGTAACCTGATAACGATGGTAAACTTATACAGGCATTATAAACAATTGATAAGAAGCCTTAATATATCAACACTTGAAATAGGTCTATAACCAAAAAACTTATGTTTGGTTTGATCTTTAAACAAACATTAGATATTATTGTTATGGATCCGGAAAATTCCAGTCGTGATTAAATGTCTTAACTTAGTTGACTCAACTCATCAGACGTTATCTAGCAAATATACAATCGATACGTTCATTAACCTCGTGGGAAAAATAAATACAAATTTATTCATAAATATTTTGAATTATATTTTTCATATTTAATATTAATGTCGATTTTATTCTCAACTCTAACATGAAATTCACATTTTTAGTTAAACGACTTAATCAGAAATTTTTTTTAAAATAATTCAATGTATTTTTTCTTTCGTAAATGTTAGATTATCATCATTTATAATGTATTTATAATCACGAAAATCAAATGGCTGTTCACTAAGAGCGAGTAACGAATCGGTAAAAATATCTGCATACACATCTGGTATATTGGCAATGCCTGCAGTTTCGGCAATATCCGCATAATAATCTTTGTGATCATCGCCCAGCACATGGAAATCACTGAGTGCATAACCCATTTGCATTTCTTGTTCAATTTTTCCTTCAAGTTCCTCTAACATTGATGATTTTGATGGTAATTTCTTTGCTCTTGATATGAATTTCAATGCAAAACGTGCCTTTTGAATGAATTTTGGAAATTTTCAGAAATTAATTTATCTATAAAATATTAATTCGTGTCCTATAAACTTGGAAATTGTTTCCATTTTAAACTTACCTGCAAATCATACATGTAAAAATGAGCTGCAACTCTTGGTATACCTTAGGGGGAAAGAACGAAAGTAAATAAAAATAAATATTGTAAATATCCTGCAAATATTGTAAATATTGTGAATACTTGGTATACCAATGAAAGCCATGCTTGATTTTTCAATGTTTAAAATTTGCTTATACAATCGATCAACGTAATTATTATTGCTGTCAACATAAACACCAGAATCACCATTCAGAAATGGATAAGCATATCTGTAGCCTAAGAAATCAACAAATTGTATTAAATGAATAAATATCGACAAAAAAAGAGATATTTTTTCAAAACCTGTGGCAAAAATAATCGCAGTAAAATTGTCTGACGTTCCATCCTCAAATATAGCTCCATGTTCTGTAAATCGATTTATATCTTTTTTAATGAAAACACCACCGAATATTTCTCGACGGTATTCGTACTGTTCGTTGGTTTCATATTCATATTGAAGTCCCCGTTGACTGGATATTAAATGTTTAGTTGTGTTGAGAAGTTGATGTATTATATCAATGGCACTTGATCCGGATCCAATTACAAGCACATCTTCTCCTAAATTGTAAATGGTTTAAAGTGAAATCGAAAGTTCTGAATTTTAATAAATAAAATGAAATTGCAAAGAACGAGGCACATTTTGACAGTGCTTTTAACACATTAAAGTTTTACTATATAGAAGTACAGTGAATGGCGTCTTCACTTCTATAGCATAACATAGGAAAGAGCTTTAATGGTATAAAGCGGTGCCTCGTTGTTTTACCTTGAAATTGTGTTGGTTTTCGATAATCATGACTGTGGATTTTCGTTCCAGAAAATAGTTCGATACCTGGAATATATGGAACCACAGGAGTAGATGTGATACCATTGCATACAAATACAGCGTCAAATAAATGAGTTTCGTTTTTATTGTTTGGCAAATCTGTAACAATCACTTCCCAATTTTTCTTAGACTTTTTCTTTTTCATTGGACGCACCATTTGAACCAAATGATGTAATTTGATGTATTTCTTCAATTCAAAATGATCAGCATACGAATCTAAGTATTTCCATACGTGTTCATGTGATGGATATGATGGTGTATCGTCTGGATAATTTAGACCCGGAAATTCAACAATTTGCTTAGGACCATTGGTTCTATTTGAAAGCAATGAAATCAGTTTGAGGGTTAATTGAATGAATTTTTCGACTTTTCTCTCAAAATGAAGAATTTACTCTTGAATCCGTCAAATGAGATGCATTTTAGTACCTTAATCCTTGATACATTGGAGAGTGAATATTTATTCCATATTCGTCAATTCCAATTTTATCGGTGTAATACCATACTCCGCCAAGGGCTTCACTTTTTTCGAATAACACAACATTGTGACCTTGTTTGAGAGCATTTTTTGCACTTACCAAACCCGATGGACCTGCACCAATGATAGCGATGTTTAATACGGTCGAATCTTTCTTACTTGTAATTAATCCAGATTGAACAGTAAGCAATTCAAATATAAAACACAAAATTATACATTTTATAGTCGGCTTGAACATCATTTTATTTTGTTCAAATGTTGTTAGTTCGAAAAGAGTATGTTAAATTCTACTAAAATATCGTCAACTCGGCTAGAATATGGAAAATTCAGTTGATATATCATGAATTCTTGTTTTTTTTAATGAACAATGTGAAATTGACAAAAAACTTGAAATATTCAAATAGAAAACCACACATTCGCACGATAAAATATTAAATAAAAATTTCTCAATAGACTTTATTCAGTACAATATGAATGTTAAATATACAGCTGTTAAAATAAGAACAACTACTGGATAAACGTGTATCGTTAGTTATAAGCTCAATTATATTGTACTTAATATTGTATACGATTTTTGGCTAAAAAAAAAAAAGAAATAATTTCATTGGTTTTCGATGAATATCAAATATTTAATTGAATATTGAAAAGCAAAAATTTCCATGTGAATGAGTTTTTGAAAAGATTACGTACAATAAATGTTTCAGACTTGCACCAATTTTTAACAATGTAAATACTGCAGCCAAACAATTATTTTTACTGATGTTATTGTGTTTTTCCACTTCGTAAGAGAATCTTCGAATGAATTTTTAAGACATTTATTCTTTTTTTTTTTTTTTTTTTGAATGATGAAACATTCTGAAAAATGAAGTATGTCATCAGTAGAATAATTATTTTATATTTCTGTTGAAGACAGAAAAATAACAAGGTAAGCATTGCGACAATACGCCCAGCTCTTCGGGACAAGAGAATTTTCCATTACACTTCATATCAGTGATTTGCTCCGTTTATTTATTTTTTGTTGTTGTCAAAATCATCTGAAGATATAGGTTCTCACATTATGTGTCCCCGCGCAAAAATAAATAGGGCTCCCGAAGAAACCTATGGTTTGGATATTTTTCTCTCATTTTCCCTTTATATACCGTTGATGCTTGTTCGATACACGTCTGCTTGAATCGATTATTATTGTATGTTCTTTATAAGGGAATCGGCAGCACCGATGCCAGCGTCTGCGGACAGATATCGCTGCCGCAGACAGCAAAAAACAGTGTTTGAATAGTTTTGCTTGAAAGAAAATGTACAAGTATGGATCTCCCAAACACAGTATCAGTAAAGTACTCACAATTGACCTGCTCGAAATATTGACTAGTGCTGGGTTCAAAGTTTTACCGACAGACTCTAGAACTTTTTAGAGAAAGCATGGATATGTCTTTTTAAAATCTCAATAAAGACGTTACATATGAATCCATCTCGATTTCATTTTTGACGGAATGCCTGTATTCAAATAATCTAAGACATGTTTTTTCAATCACCATCATCATGGTTATCATTATCAAGAACATTATCAAGAACAAGCAAATTTTCTATCGTTTTCTTCAATTTTTGAATCGGTGCATTTTCTTGATGAAACAGTGGTTTTTTCTTCTGCATTTGGGGCCTTTTTTTGGGATTTCGTTCTTCAAACGCACCAATAACAGGTCATACTATTTTGGTCGCGCTACAATTTCTATGGGAATTTTGCTGCCACCAGAATTCGTTTTTTTGTGCGACTAAAATTCGTTTTCATTTACCCTAGCGGGGGAACATCAAACAAAGGACAAATTTCGGGGATGAGGATAGACAAAGTGGAGTCAAAGTGGAGTTTTCAGTACAAATAGTTTTGCGACCAAAATGCGTTCTTCTGCGCGATCAAAATTCATTTTTCATTACGAATTTTGTTCGCAAAAAACATCGAGCGACCAAAATTCGTTTTTGTGTGCGACCAAGATTCGCGCGACCAAAATACGGATTTTTCCGCATAGCAGCATTGTTTTTAGCGACACTATCACTCGACATAGATAATACACTTATTCCAACTTTTTTAAGCTCCTCTTTGACGTAATGTCCATCTTTTTGATATATCTTTTGCGTTAATTTGAATGATGACGCACTCTCAAGTGGTTGAGCACAGTGTTGACAATTGATAGACATCGATATACAATACAAATATATATACAGGTGCATGGTATAGACATATCTATAGACAATGGACTGAAATCAGAAGAATTTCCGCACAAAGCGGAGAAAAAAATGACCAATACAAATAAACACAGTATAAACTCAGACTATTGTGTTTGTGTATTGTTCTTTTTCTCCGTTCTGTGCGAGTTTTCTTCTGATCATTATCATTGTCTACTTCTTATGTCTATACATGTATATACATCTAATATAAAGGGTGATCCAATAAGAGGTACTTTTTTCAATAGGGTTTCTTTGACATGTCACGCGTGACTACTGTCAAACCACCATGTTTATTTTATTCAGTATTCATTGACATTTCATCATGGAAAGACTTACGCCCGAGCAACGTTTACAAATCGTTCAATTATATTACGAAAATGCGCGTTCTGTGAAAAATGTTTTTCGTGCAAGAAGGTCGACAATTCAACAACAAAGACGAATTGAAGGAGGCCATCGAGGCGGCTTGGCATAACATCCCAAAGGCCAAAATCAAATCACTGTATGAAAGTCTTCCGCGTCGAATGATCGCATTATATGATGCCAAAGGCAAATGGACCAAATATTGATAAAGGTTTTTTAATAAGAATGTGATTATTGTTCAAAAACAGTGGGTGCGGCTAAAATTATTTTTCACTTTTTGGACACAAAAAATCGAAAAAGTTAAAAAAATTTGAAAAAATCAAAGAAACATTTCATGAATATTTCTGCGATAAATGTGTAATAAATCAATAAAAATTCTGTAAAAGAATCAAAACGAAATATTTTCATTTAATGTGTTTTTTTTTCGAAAAATGTGTTTGCGGCTAAAATTCTTTTTGCCAGTGTAAATGATGCGGTGCAGATGGCTTCTCGGATGTTCGTAAATTATCAACTGCCTTATAAATTTGTGTACACTCGGACTCATGAAACTCGAAGCTATTGATGTTTGAGTGAAAAGCACCGAAAAAGTGTTTTTTGTTTATATCTTTCAATTGAATTTTCAGTCGATCATATTTTTCTTTGAGCCTTTTTAGATATTCATTTCTTACAAAATATTCTACGTAGAAAATGTCATTTTCTTTAATTTTTTTAAATGAAATTTTATTTGAATATCCGCAAAGAATTATGTGTTTTAAATTCAAGTTTCAAGAAATTAAAATCCCAATTTTGTGTAATTTTTCATACAAAAGTGGTATTTTTCACCAAAAAAACCCATCTAGGGACCGAGTCAACAATGGAACCGACTTTCCAATGTTCGAAGACAAATATTTTTTTCGCAAATGAACATGAGTTCCCTTTGACGAAAGTGCCGTAAAATGTCTATTTTGGACACTTTTCATACAAAAATCATCATTTGCACTGGATATAAAAAAAAAAAAGAAAAATAAAATAAATACTGTATCTCCATTCAACGGATCCATTAGGTGATCATTATCCATGGCTGAAAATTTAATGGTTTCTATTCCTGATCTATCCTAACAATTCTGCATCATCAGATTTTTTTTTGGGCTCATTGGGGAAGAGCTATCGTGTTAACAAATTTTGCGTAGAACGTATAACGTACAATGTACACCGTGGAACAGACTCACAATACTCCCCTCTAAAAACATCAAATTCGTGTTGTAGGATGTTCAAAACGTGAAGAAATCATGTTTTTGAGGTGTTTTGAAATTTTGCAATACTTCTACGCACACAGAAGTGTGTGCGGAAAAGTAAAAATATATAAAAAACTGCTGATTAGATGGTGTTATTTATTCATTCGGAGTGTTGTTTAAGTCAAACGTGGTTTGCTTGACTTGAAGCAAACGATTTTGTCTTATGAATAATGCAATAAATTCAATTTTAGAAACAGAAAAATCTGTTATCATGAATATTTCAATTTGATCAATCTATATAGACAAATTGTAATTGTCGGTGTTTATCCAATAGACAAATCAATGTAGTCAAAATATCAGTATAATTCTTTTATGAGTCATCACAGTATTCAAATTCATTGAAATGGGCATTTTGAGATGCGGATTCCAATACTAACAGAATTTGTACGAATAGTTTGTTCATTAATTTCTTTTCAAGTATTTTTTTTTTCATCGTCTTCACCATCATTTGAACCGTTGGTAATTTTTGTCAGAACATTAAGTGACATTTACGAAAAACAATTTGTTTAGAGAAATTCTTTGAGAGACGGGATTTTTTATATTTTTTGATCTCTCGGCACATCGACGTATTAAATGACATTTCAATTTAGTGCCCGTCAAAGTAACTTGTGTAACAAATTTATTCACAAAATGATTTTCTTTTAATTTACATATTTCTTGTTTCTCCCTATTGAACCAGCCAAATACTTGACTTCCTCATAATTTTGAGAAAATTATCGTGAACCCCTCTCCAAAAAGTGAAAAAATCAACAACTTCAACTAAAAGCATGGATACTGTTTTTTTGCAACCTTTTCAAATTTATATCAATTTTGGCCCAACGGTATATGATCAATAAATTACTAAACAATTGAACATTTGAATTTCTCATCTGTGATATTTTATAACTTAGTTCCGTCATAAACCGTCAAATTCCGTTCAAATTCGTAAAGTTCCGTCGAAATTCGTCGAGTCCTTCCGATGGATGGTGGACGGACGGAAATTCCGGGGACTAATGTTTATGACTTGACTGATGCGCGGATGACCAAGATTTTTTGCATGAAACAACTAATAGAGAAAAAAGGATTCGACTAGAAAGAAGCGAAGTAGTTAGAAATTGTCTGTTTCAGGCCCTTTTCTTAGTATTAGTGTACACACACACACACACACACACACACACACACACACACACACACACACACACACACACACACACACACACACACACACACACACACACACACACACACACACACACACACACACACACACACACACACACACACACACACACACACACACACACACACACACACACACACACACACACACACACACACACACACACACACATACATAAAGGAGGGGCATAACACACAAACACATACACATATTCCCACCTACATACATACATTTTCTCTCTTCTCTTCTCAAAACCGGTTTGGACCACACCTCCACATAGAGAGAGAGAGAGAGAGAGAGAGAGAGAGAGAGAGGAGTGAGTGAGAGTGAGAGTGAGAGAGAGAGAGTGAGAGTGAGAGAGAGAGAGAGAGAGAGAATATATGTCCTTCAATTACGAAGTAGAAACACATATACTATTTCTCTCTCACTCACTCACTCACTCTTCAATATTGTCGAGCATATTGAGATAAACAACGAAAACACGTCTGAATGATGTGATCAATCAGATGAAACTGATCGTGTTTCATATGTGATGTATGCACTAGTTTTTTGTTATCAATTGTGTGTGGTGTGAGTGATATTCAAACCAATACATATAAAGTATAGAGTGGACTAAAAGAAAAAAAGAGAGCATTGTATATACTGTGCATATGCTGTGCTCTCTTTTTTTTCTTTTAGTCTACTCTATACTTTATATGTATTTGATATTAATGTAACTCAACATTAAAACTAATACATATTAAGTGTATGTAGTCTCTATATTCTCATAGAGAGAGAATTGAAATGAAAAAAGTGAATGAAAACACAACCGAAACTAAAGTATTTCATGTATTTTTCAAATCTTTTTATTTCATATGTTATCATCAAAACAATACCATTACAATGGTGTAATTCCATCTACATCTGTAGTGGTTGTTGTTGTTGTTGTTGTTGTTGTTGTTGTTGTTGTTGTTGATGTTGTTGCTATTGTTAATGTTTTTTTTCATTTGACTTGTATATGGTATGCACACAAATTATAACTGCAACAACAAAAATAACAATACCCATTGATAACAATTTATTTTCAATACACCACTTGCGAAATCTTTCGAAAAAGCACCACATTGATCTTGATTGTGTTGACCGAATCATTGTTCCTTTTGATTGTCTTTCATCCGCACCCACCTCACAAGAAAATATTTTTAAATTGTTTGAAGCCATCGTCTTAATTGAAAAAAAAAAAATGAATTAAAAATTTTTTTCCTTTCAAAATATCAAGAGATACGAAATATATATACTTACATTTTATTTCACAATTTACAATAAACTATAAAAAAAAAAATCTGATTCCAAAATGCCTACTTTTCTACTAACAAATTTTTTTTTTCAAAATCAATCGATTCTTCTATGAATTTGTTTGAATTCTGAAACTTTACTATACATTTATGCACAAACATGTTGTGTTTTTTTATTTTCAATTGATACGCAATACAGAAGTGTTTCTACCACTGTTCACTTTGAATTATTCATGTACAAAGAGCACATTGAATGAGTTTTATGCATCTATAAACAATCACAATATTGTAACGTATGTATTGTATATTGCATTATATCTCAAACTACTAAAACTATGGTTGCTTTCTCACTGATGGTGTTACAATTGCACATGGAAGTACTTTGACACCAAATATACAACACAAACCATCTTCATCTAAAAATTGATATCCTAATTTTCGATGACAGTTTGAACATAATATGTTAGTGCGGGAGAAATATACATTTTTCAACTCAGCAACAGTAACAATATACTCTTTGTTTTCAATATAATCACTTTTTACACTGCTTTCAAAAAAAATATGACGATCACAATCATAATTGTTACAAACATATATAAATGTGTTCATTTTGAATCTTTTCACGTATGCTCTTGTTTCTGAACTGAATATCGAGTGGACAAACACAAAAATGTTTACCTTTGAAAGCTGAACAATATTCTACGCGAATACAAACAATCATAAAAAGATTAAATAATAAAAAATATTTCACATAAAAGAATACCTCACACGAGCAGAGTATTATTTCTACGTCCATGATCGAATGAGAAACGAAGAAATATTTCACGGTAGTAATCAAAGCACAAATAACAATGCTTTTCGAAGAAAAAAATAATAAATTAAAAAATGGTAAAGAAATTAGTCACTCAGATTATATTCTGTTTTGCAAGCATACATATGTTATTTTGCTTCTTTCATCTCCTGTGCAATTTGTGTTTATACCAAGATTGCAGAATGTATATTTCGAAAGTGAAACAGTTCTTCTTTAATATTTCAAAAGAAAGGTTGACATGTTAAAAGATGCGTTCAACATCAGAAAAACGTTTGAAAGAACAATTCAGTGAAGTAAAGTGGTTTAGAGCGACTCTACCAAAAGTACTTCGATCCAATCCAAGTACTACAATTATCATGAGGCGAATAAACCAAATTCAACACCTCCGTGCAAAGTTTTTGAATAATCATCAAACAATTATGAGTGAATTGTGGAAAAAACAATCGAAATACGCAATGAAAAAAAAGGAGAATTTATTTGAATTAGCAAGTAAAGCTGCTATTGAGTTTGAATACATTTTAAATCACTACAATCATGCATTGAATCAGAGGTGTCAACTATCGCAAACCAATATTATGGAACAATATGTTGAACCAATAATTTGTGAACCAGTTTGCGTAAGCACTCCACCTGAAGAAAACAATCATCAAGTGAAAAATGAAAGTGCGCAACAAATTCAAGATAATTCCGGTGAAGTGAATAAATCCATTGATATCATTGAAAATGAAACTCAAACAAATGAATTTGGATCACAAGAAGAAGTAATGTTGATCGAACCCAATGCAGCAAGCAACATCGATGATGAAGTCGAATCCGAAGAATTTAGAGGTTTCGATATAATTGAAATAGAATTAGACAATTTTATATAAAAATTTCATTCAAATAGTTATACCTATAATAATGAAGAAACAGTTTTGATTTATTATTGCACAAGAATATTCTTATCAACAAAATGTCAATCATATTAATAAGGAATGAAAAATAAAAAAGCAAAGAATCACACAAAAGAAAAATGTATTTTATTTGAATAATTTATGATAAGATTTTTTTGGCAAATAGGAAACAAAGGATTATTGACGGTAGTAACGGAAGCACATTGAACAATGCTTTTCAACAAATTCATGGTGTCATTTTACTTCTTTGATCTTCACAGTATTTCATGCAAGATTTCATAGATTATGCAAACAAATATTCAATTATTTATTTTAAAATTTCAATTTTTTATTCATTGAATATATATACATAAACCCATCACCAAAATAAAGAAAGAAATTAATCTTCGCAAAAGCAAATGTTTTTGTTTTCAATATGTAAATACTTTCTAAAATATAGATTTTGAGTGGCATTACATAACGTGCATACTTCATCTAATGAATATGATTTAAAAGGTGCGTTAACTTTCACATGATTCTTGTTCTTCAATCCATAAGTACATTTGCAAATTAAATTAAATACCGGAAAATTAGTATCGTTCTTCTTCAAGAAATATTGAAATACAAATTTGATCAATAAAATGTCATAAAATGAAAAACATTCAGAAATATTGTTAGAAAATAACATATCTTTAAAATTATAATCGATTAAATCTAAATGTGAAGTGAATATCCATTCTTTCGAATTAATGTATTTTTCTGCGGCAATTTGTTGTAACATTTTCGGCTTCGATTTAATAGGTTTACATATTACCATTCTGTTTGTTATATTCATATAATCCATAACTCTAACAGATTTAGTGTGAAAATATGCATTTTCACATTCAAATCTTTTCGAACTTCCTACCATTTTCCTATAACATTTATCAGAAAGGACATTAAATTTGAATTCACTTGAGGGTCTTCCATAAAAGTTTATAATGTCAAAGTTTATAAAAAGTTCTCGCATCACTTTTGGAATATGATTAAAAAATTCTCTACCGTACACACTCTGAATTATAGATAGATAATGAAATAATAATTGATGAATTAATTCACGATATTCGTTATTCAGACTTAGAATGTATACATAGTTAGAATTTTTATGTTCTTTAAAATCAAAATTAGATTTGTCATTGTTTTTTGCTATAACACTCGGTGAATTTCAAAATGTTCCAAATCCAATCTGCAACATTTTTTTTCATCAACCTAATGAATAGAAGTAAACAAAAAAAAAAATATAAATAAATATATAATATGTTGTGGTTTACTTTTTTGTTTACTTCTACTCACTTATTGATCTGCAATTTCTTGCTCCATTTGTGATTGACTGACAATTCTCACAATCCAAGATCTATACAGAACAGAGATATAGACATTATATATATGTATATTTTTTTTCTGTAAACAAAAAAAACTTAAATAAACTCACTTGTTATTTTCACATTGTCCACCAAAGTATAAATATTGAATTTCATCAACACAGTTTAAATTATTTAAATCATCTTTATCGAGAGCTTTCATGAAATATTGTGGTAGGAAGATGACCTCATTTTCAAGCTCCACTAAAATAGTTTTTTCATTATCAGCAGCATCTCTTTGGAACTTATTTTTCACAAGCCGAAAACAGAAGATTTTATGATATCCAAGACTTAATTTACTGAATCCCAGATATGGTTTAGATTCACCGAATTCACCGATCGATTGTAGTTTTGCAATTGCACTCATGTTACTTGTACCTTTACTTTACTGATTTCACTGTAAATATGAACTAAAACTTGAACAAACCGTTCGGGAAGAAAGTAATGTTCAACTAAATCAACGAAACGTCATGAACAGAACTGACCACTAAAATTGAAATACATTGCTTATAAACCTTTCTTTATGAACTAATTTCTTTCTATTCTTATGCGACGATACACACACACACACACCTTATTCATAAATACATATTTCATATATGCAAAGTAAAACACCGATCTATCATAAAATTCATATTCTTTAATTGCTACTATTGTGACATCGGTGCAATAGAAATCTGTGTGGTCTTAATTATATTTTTTAAGCATGAGAAATTTTTCTATTTGCAAATGCACATGAACCTATTTTAACTTTGTGCTAGCGAAATAACATTTTACAATTTAAACATCTATTTACTTCCGCGTTATTCTTTCAATATTTACTAGTTGTTCATAATAAATAATATTCTCAGATCGATTGTCCGTTACTAATTCTCAGTGAAAAGAAATGAAATAACATAACATTATCGATTCAATTTCAACACTGTTACATTTCTTTTGATTTTGATATGAATGCAATCTGCGAACTAGAATAATATTTAAATAATACGGTGCAAAAAATCAACAACAAATAGCGATTGAGTGTGAAACGGTGAAGAGTAAAAATGGAAATAGATGATCAAGAAAAACCACGAGTGGAATTAAAAATTTCAAATTCTGCTTTCGGTCGTCGTATACGTGAATTTGATTTGGTGAACAATGGATATAAGATTATCGAAGAATTTTTAATAACTGCGTTCGAAATATATCAAGTGAAAATAATTGAAGCTATCTCAGAGTTTGATTTGATAAAAACAACATCATATTTTAGTGCGGAATTCGAACGATCTTTTCATGTTGATGAAGATAGTGATCCGATCGCAGAAAAACGAGAGATTCATATACCAACGAAAAATTGTGAAATAAATTCAACTACCGATTTGCGTAAACACTTTCAAAACGATATCATTGAGCATGTGGTGAAACAATGTGATGAAGTGATGGTTGAAGGATCGGGATTTACATTGAGTAAAATCAAACAATTACGTGTACAAATTTTTAAATATGAACCACTGCGAGGCTCTGGATATATTGAACTCCCGAAAAAGATAAAAAACAAGAGAGCAGTTATAAATTTAAAAAACACCGGCAACAAATGTTTCAAGTGGTCAATTTTAGCAGCTTTACATCATGATGAAGTGTATGCTAAAAATCGTAAAAAAGTGACGGATGCTATTAGCTATCAGGACTGGATTAATGAACTGAATTTCGATGGAATAGACTTTCCAGTGCGACTTAATCAAATTGAGAAATTTATGCAGCAAAATGATCATTTGGCTGTGAACGTATACTATTTCGATTCGGAAAAAAAATGTATTTGCCCACGATTATTAGCTTCGAAATCTGTTGATAAACAATACATTCATCTGCTCTTGCTTACCAAAGCAATAACAACAAACAGTGAAAAAGCAGATGAAGTGAGTACACAATCACATTATTGATGGATTAAAGATTTAAGTGCATTGGTCGGTTCACAGATAACTAAAAATAGGTATAAAAAATGTATATGCGACCGTTGTTTGATCCATTTCAATGCACATGAAAAATTAGAAAAACATAAAATATTATGTGAAAGAATGAATGAATGTGCAATTGAAATGCCGATCGATGGAAAGAACTATGAAACATTCAAAAACTATAAAAATGAACTTAAAGTGCCGTTCATTGTATATGCTGATACAGAAGCATTGTTGAAACAAGCCGAAACAGAGGTCTTTAACCCTGATTGTTCAACACATGCTTATAAACATCATGTAATGCACAGCATCGGATATTATTTCAAGTATGAAATTGACGAATCGAAATCATTCTATGCAAGTTATCGTGGGGCAAATTGCGCTGAATGGTTTATGGAAGAATTGAAAGTAATTGCAAATTTTGTCTTTGAATTTTTGGAGGATAGAAAACCGATGAATGTCTTGAGTGATGAAGAGGAAAGAGCATTTAATGAATCAACTGTTTGTCATGTATGTAAAAAAAAGTTCATGAACGAACAAACAGAAACAGATATGATTCGAGTGAAGGATCATTGTCATATATCAGGTCTTTATAGAGGTGCTGCACATCAATCATGCAATTTACAATACCAAATTAGTCGAAACATTCCGGTTGTATTGCATAATTTATCTGGGTATGATTCTCACTTATTAATCAGAAAACTCGGAAGCAACAAACAAATCTCTGGTGAAATAACAATCATACCAAATAATTCAGAGAAATATATTTCATTCATCAAGACAGTGCATGGTGTTGGATTATCGTATCAAAATCAAATTAAATTAAAATTTATTGATTCATTACGTTTTATGTCAGCATCATTAGACTCTTTAGCCTCACTTATACCACCTGACAAAAAGCAAATTCTCAAATCAGAATGTATAAAATCTGGGTTTTGTACAGATGAAATGTTTACTTTGTTGAATCGGAAAGGAGTGTTTCCGTACGAATACATTGATGGATATGCTAAACTTGAAGAGACGTCACTACCGCAAAAAGAGAATTTTTACAGCAGTCTGACTGGGTCAAATATATCGGAAGAGGATTACATTCATGCACAGAATGTATGGAATAATTTCGGAATACATTCACTTGGAGAATATTCTGATTTATATCTGAAAACGGATGTGTTATTACTAGCCGATGTATTTGAGAACTTTCGAACTACATGCATTGCTACACATTCACTTGATCCAGCACACTATTTTGGAGCACCTGGTCTCTCATTTGATGCGATGTTGAAATACACAGATGTTTCTATTGAAATATTCACTGACGTGGATATGCTGATGTTTGCAGAAAATGGAATACGTGGTGGTGTGAGTCAGATAAATAAGCGATATACGAAGGCAAATAATAAATACATGGACGATGAGTTTGATCCATCAAAGGAAAATTCATATCTACTATACTTGGATGGTAAATATTCAGTTTTGATTCAGAATCTTTTTTTAAATTAACTACTGTGTTTTTTTTTCAAATCAAAAAAGCAAACAACTTGTATGGACATGCAATGTCTCAACGTCTACCAATTGGAGAGTATGAGTGGGTGTCCGAGAGTGAAATTGAGCAAAATTTCAATACAACTGCATCAATATTAGATTTGAATGATGATTCGGATATAGGCTACATATTTGAAGTTGATTTACATTATCCACCTGAACTGCATGATAAGCATAACGATTATCCATTTTGTCCCGAGCGTCGATCAATACCTGGTATATCAAAGAATGACAAGTTATTGTTAACTTTTTATGATAAAAAAAATTATATTGTTCATTATTCGATGTTGAAGCTAGCTCTCAAACATGGTTTGATATTGAAAAAATTTCATCGAGTGCTTCAGTTCAAACAGTCCGCTTGGTTGAAACCATACATTGGATTTGAACACCAATTTTCGTGCTAAAACCAATAATGATTTTGAAAAAGATTTTTATAAATTATTAAATAACGCAATCTATGGGAAAACCTATGAAAAACTTACGTTTACGTTCAGACATTAGGTTAGTAAATAAATGGTATGGTGGTGGTAAAAATTGTGGAAGGAATTTAATTGCACAACCTAATTTTGTAAAATGTACAATCTTCGAAGAAGATTTAGCAGCTATCGAACTACACAAATCGTGTATATTAATGAACAAACCAATCATTGTTGGAATGTGCATTTTAGAATTATCAAAACTATTAATGTATAAATTCTTATATAATTACTTAAAACCAAAGTACGGACAAAATATTCAACTTATATATACAGATACAGATTCGTTTATACTCGAGATAAAAACGAATGATGTATACGCAGACATTCGCAATGAACCCAATGAATATGATACTTGGGATTACCCCGAAGGAAATATTTATGGAATTAAACGACATAACAAAAAAGTACTAGGTAAATTCAAAGATGAGCTCAATGGTGAAATTGTGTCTGAAGTTGTTGGAATGCGATCTAAATGTTATGCCGTACGGACGTTAGGTGGAATTGTTAAAATGAAAAAGGCTAAAGGTGTTAAGAAAAATGTATTAAAAAATACTGTAACATTCGATGATCATTTACAATTGCAGTGGAAAACGATCGTATTGAATTGAGAAAGCAAAACTCAATTCGTTCGAGAAAACATGAAATTTACACCATTTCAATGCAAAAGATTGCACTGAATCCGTTTGATGATAAACGATACATAATTAAGCCAGATGGTATTGATACGTTCGCTTGGGGTCACTATAAACTCGATTCTGAGAAAATGGATAGTGAATATCAGTATGTAAAAGATATTGCAGAAAGTATGAGGACGTTTTTGAAATAATAATACATAGATGTATACATTTTGATTTATCATTTTTATTCAATAAAAAGAAATATTTCCAATTCACGAACATATTTTTTGTATTTTTTTTTTATTGTCTAGGAAAAAATCTTATTTCAGCAAGCATTGCTTCCATCTTTTCTTTCTTTAAATCAAATCGATATCTATCTGCAGCTATTCTCATCCAATCACTTTTCCGTGCTTCATGATATGCAAATGTCCAAACATGCATATGCATAATTTTGACGTTGGGATCAAAACTAACACTTTTCTTCTTCATTTTTTTTTTTTCTTCTTCTTCTTTTAATTTACGCTAATTCTACTCCAATTAAAAAATCAATTAAACCACCTTTATACCAATTATAAAGTAAATCTTCACCATTATTCTTAAAAAATGCTTTAAAAAAACCAACTTTCACATTCATGTGCACAAGATTCCTTAATACAAATATATTTCTTCATTTTTTTATGTTAATATTATGGTAAAATAATATTCACTGGTGTAGAAGAATTTTTGAAAGTTGCAGCTGTTTCGAAATCAATAAGTCGTTTGAAGACTGAACACGATTTGCATGCACATATAGCCCATTTTGGATCACATGTAAAATGTTTTTCGATGGTGGTTGTAAGAATGTTATTATCATCAATTGTGAATGGTGAAGTTTTTAAAAGACCGAATGCAGTCACTTGTGTAATGATTAAACTATAGCTTCCAAATTTGATATTAAAATCACCATCAAATGGTAACTGAATAACTTTTATTCTACTGTCATTTTTTTTCTGCCAAGTTGCAAATGCTTGTGTTGATATGAGTTCATTTAATTTACACAGAAGACTTTTGTATTCATAGTGTGGAAAATGTAAATGTTTATAGTTAGAAAGACTGAATACAGTCATGCAGAAACGTAATCCATCTGAAGTTTCAAATTCACGTAGACGACAGAGACTTCCACTGAATGCATACTCTTTTATTGTAGTAGGTTCATTCATACAATATAAACGATAACAAAAACACCGGTTCATTTTATGTTTTAAAACTTTTCTTTAGCTTACTGAAATTATACTATCTTATGCGTACGACAGATTCAATACAACTGATAATAAATATGATAGAACTCTATATATAACTAGTAATTTCTTTAAATGTATTACTTATTCAACTAAATTATTTTCTGAAATCCATGAATTATGTTCATTATCGAAGCCGAGCCATTTCACGTACACACGTCCATTTCTCCTACGAATTATTTTTTCAACGAGATACTCATTTGGATGTTTAACATGTTGAAGTTCTTCAGCATACACAGAACCAATAATGTCTTTATTTTGATAACTTTTGAGTAGATATGTGATAGGATCTGTATTATATTGAACTTTTCTCACTGTAAAAACCTCTGTTGTCCAATTCGGAGTATAACCTTTATCAAACACATTTCGATATTTACTCATTCTCACATAATCACCAACTCTAAATTTAGCCATTCGACGTTGAGAATATTCACGCTTGTATTTGTATACCGTATCGAGTAAATCTTGTTCATTGTTCGTGTTCACTTCATTAGGTGTTATTTTTATTGTTCTATGTCTAAAGAAAAATAAAATAGAGCAAAATTGAAAAACATTGCTAGTAGAAAACGTATTATTCTTATTATTATTATGCTCACCGTGTGTTATTGTAGGTATTCATAATGTTTTGTAAGATATCATACCACTTGTGTGATCCACGTAAATTGAATTGCATATACAGTTTACGCTTGATTGTCCGAATCAAACGTTCAACAATGCTTGCTTTTTTTAGTACTATATGTAGAATAATGGTTGATATTGTCGTATTGTTTGAATAATCGATTCATTGCACTGTTGAAAAATTCTTTTCCATCATCAGTGTGTAAATTTTTAATGTGTTCTCCAACTTGTTTGAAAATTTTTTCCATTGATTCAGTTGTACTTTTCGCTGTTTTATCTTTCAATGCTTCTGCGTATGCTTTTTTTTGTGAATACATCAATGACAATTAAAATGTATCTATACCCACGATTTTTATGTTTAAATGGTTGCATATCGATAAGATCAGCTTGTAATGTATCAGCAATACCACGCATTGAATACTTGCGTCGCTCAAAATTTTTTCGAGCATCACGATGAATTTCTCTAACTATTTCCGATTTAGTCATCTTTGCAAACTCATGTATTACTATTGATTAGTTGTTTGATGTAATTTTTTATATCCAAAATAAATTCACAATATTCTCAAAAATTTCATTAGTAATATTCACACTTTTCTTGAGGTGAATGAAATCCCTTGCATCCAATAAGAGATTAAAAGAATTTTCCAATTCCCTCAAGATTAATATTGATTCACATATGAAATCTGATACCGAATTTGATAATTAATATAATTAGTATTTATTTTTGAGACTAAATGATAAAATAGTGGTCGTTTCTGTTCGCAAATTATTTTTATTTTGTCGATTAGTGTTATGAATGATTTATTTGAGAATAAAAAATGTTCAGGAAAGGCGGTATTGAATAAAAAGTAATGTATTTATTTCATGACATGTGGAATAGTTGCAGCGCTATTTTATTTCATGTTCAATGCAAATAAAAAGTGAAATTGATCGTATATTCAATGTATAATGAAAATCAGCTTGTTTCAGTGTTTTTTCTCATGGAAAAAATATCGAAAAAGAAAAAAAAAACAATATGACATCGAAGTATAGTCTCGTATGAGTACAATTGGTATGGTGGCATGGGATCTTATCCACTATCCACTTTCTTTTAAGATTATGATCGATGATTGGCAAAAATCGTGATTAAATTTGTTAATGCTCTACTCGAATACTGGTTATACTTGCTTTCAATCCCTCTATCTAACACAATGGCGCTTAATAATTTCACCATCCACACTCCTTTTGAATGTGGTAAAATGCAAACATACCGAATTTAAAGTTTAAGATCATTGCTTCATATAATTGCTCTTCTAAATATTGTAATCAGTGAACTAGAATAGAAAACATTAGATCAATAATAATCATGTATTTTTCATCATATTATAGTATTAATGCCGATTTATCATTTTTTAATTATTGTATAATCAATAAAATATTGTGTTGTCTTTGTGAGAAGTCGCATATTCTTTATATGCTCAGTTGTAAATAATATAATTTGCATTGATTGATTAATAGATCGATCGATCGATCACATGTTTAATGTTCCAGGCCACTGTAGACAATAAAGGATGAAGTAAATGTGAAGCAAAATCAAAGACGACACATTGAAAAAAAAATAATATTGTAATACATTAGTGCTGATTATTTCACAAATATGCTCGTAATTATTGTAATAATTTGCTTGATCCAATCAGGAGCAAAGTCTCTTTCATCACCACAAACAACCGCCACAGACCAAAGTAAGTATAAATAAGAAAGAAAAGAGAGAGAGAGAAAAAGGAAGAACCATTGAAATATAAATATATTTATTAAAGGTTAATTGTGTTTCACATTAGCAATTCTAAAAAGTATTGTGAATCCAATCTGGGCCACACTTGCCAACCTAACAAGGCTCAGATCAAACGAATGTGTTCTTTTTTTAAATCAAAAGCATTCGAAAAATGCCTTGTATATTTATTAAATTTAATTCGTTTGTAAATTTATTTAGAGTCTAATCTTTTGAAAAGCAGTTTGCGGTGAAAACATGAAAATACATTTATTAGAATAGTTCTATTTTATTAAATTATCTTTCTCGAACTGTTTAGATTTTCGTAAACCGAAACGAAAGAAGTACTGAATGGAAGGGAGTAAAATGTAAAATTGATGGTTTTTCAGACTTTAAGTGCAACATTCCGGCAATTTGCTGTACATGTTATTCGTTAAGGTGGTGAGACCGCATTAGAGATGTTCACGAACCGAACTCGGACAATTCGAGTTCGATAATATTCCAATTTCGATGTTCGTGTTCGTTCGTGTTCGGTTCGAGTTGTTCGAGATAAAAACAATATTGTTCGAGTTCGTTCGTGTTCGATTAAATCTCAATTTCATTGACTTGCACGAGCAGGTTTTGTTAGAATATGACGGGTTTTAATTCCATCTATCGGCCGATTGGTCTGCTGAGTTGATTTGTTCGGTCGTTCAAAGTTCAAATGAACGTTCAATTCAAACATCAATTGAACGACCGAACAAATCAACTCAGCAGATCAATCGGCCGTTAGATGGCGTTTGCTGTCAATTTTTGTACTTCTATTCATTCAACACATGTAACAAAGCCTGCTCGGACTTGCATTTTTTATGAACAACATAAAAAGTATTATGCTCATTAACCAATGTGGCATTTGTTTTATGTTTTTACAAGAGGAGAGCTTTGATTTCAAGACATTGACACCACCTATACGATTTATCAATGTATACTGACTATACCAACGGAAACGATAAAAAGATACGATTTGTCGTTTGCATTCCGTAATGGTGTATGTGCAATTCAGTGTATATATGATAGAGATCGTTTGCAATGTAACGTCGTAAGACTTATGCCGTCGTCATGCCCACGGCATGAAAATCCACTGTGTGAACTTTCACAATTTTGTTTGATATTCATTTAAATTCACACCATACTCGTAAAGATGGCGTAAGAAACATGAATTTCTTTGCTAAAGCGACTTCGCATTAACGCTTTCTCATTAAATTGCTGCAATTTCTGGGATTATTTGCAGCAGTTGATATTGTTCACCCAGCTTCTAAAACACTGTTTATATTATAAACTTTATAATTGCTAGATCTCAAGATGTTGACTTTGGTGGTGGTACAACCAGTATTGTATTATTGGCTGATGAAGTTAAAATATTTGGTGATGTGACCAAACGTTGGATTTTTTGTGTTGTGAAGCGTTTTTTGCCTTCATTTTGTGGCAATGGACTACGAACAAAATTCGAACACTTCAAGTTCCAATTTTGGTGTTCGTGTTCGTTCGTGTTCGGTTCGAGTTGTTCGAGATAAAGAAAATATTGTTCGAGTTCGTTCGTGTTCGATTAAATCTCGAACGAACACGAACGAACGCGAACAATTCATGTTCGTGAACAGCTCTAGACCGCATCCAATCCATCGGCTTGATCTTCTACCGGCGAAACGCTTTGATTCGGTTGTTGTGTCCCAGATAGTACATTGGTAAAACTTGTTCGTCCCGCTACATGGTTTTCTGGTGTTGGGTTGTTTGCATCTGTACTGCCACTCGGTTCGAAATTGTTTGTTGGATTCGAACCACTGCCATTATTGAGGCAGTTGAGTTCGAAATTTGTCATCAATTATTAATTTGGAGACGATGAAACTGTTGGAATTTTTTTTTTTAGATAAAACAAATAACAATTGAATACATGTAATTACTTACTTGATTTTATACGTCGCAAACATTGGCGTCTGTAGCCATTCCCAATTCTTTGTTTATCACCATAAAATCATTGCCAACGACAAAACTTGTCTTGTCAAACCCCCCATCAAAAAGCGCCTTCTTGGATGTCATATAGGTTAAATGTTCTTTTATCGATTTTGACCTGAATGGTTTCGTAGCCTTGTTTTTCATAATAAGCCTGGGAATCTGTAAGAAATGGGAATGGATCGAATATGATTAAAAAAAATTCGAATTCACGAAGTAATTTAAGACTTTATGTTAGTCTGTGCGAATACCTCTTAAAGTCTGTACGAAATCGTCATCATATTTATTCGATTCGCCGTCGAAAACAACAACAAATTGGCGAAGCCATATTTTGTTCGGCACCTGAATATTTTTTTTCTGCCATTTTGGACTGTCTCGAAAATTTTTTTTAAAAAGCAATTACGAAATAGTATCTCATATATGTATAATAAAAGTCGCGTTATTTATAACGTATATTGAAATATTGTACATACTCAAGAAGAACATACAGCAAGTAATACAGCAGTAGAAAAGAAGAAGTAGAAAAAAAATGAAAACTACGTATTTTTTCTATTTTCCATTTCACCTGCTATACGCACACAAAAAATTCACTGCCAGTACTTACCAATTTATTTAAATTTATGTTTGATATTAAATTTGATGAAAAATATGCGATAATTCTTATGAAAAAATCAGAAATAACAATTTCTATTTCGATTCACTTCTTCTCAAAAGCATTGACACACACAACTGTTGAGAACACACTGAAGTTGGTTGCACATCTTCGCGCTACCATTCGTTTCAATACCATTTCGTCTATCGTTTTGTTTCACATTTGACAATGCGCTACCAATTGCCAACGCATTCACATAGATGATATTGTTTTATCCCGCTTTTTTTTTGTTGAGTGGGGTTTTTTCTGTCGCATTTTTTTTTTTTTGTTGAATTAAATGCAACGGTCAACGTCCAGTTAAATAATTAATTAATAAAATAGATATATCATCACAAATGAAGAAAACAAGGGAAAAAAAATTCGAAATTAATTATGTTGTATCAATTTGGATACTTATGAATGTCATCATAGGTCAAGAAATTTGGAAAGAGGTGTCTCAAAGCC
>JAQOWM010000283.1:0-66197 GCA_029041755.1 Resseliella maxima
GGGGGAAACCACTCGGCCAAATCTACACATATGAACATAGACTATAGACATTTTTCCATTTATTACAAATTATTACACATTTCATAATATATTTCACATATATTGACCAAAATTCAAAATGGCGGTTGCAATTTCGCTAGAAATTTCATTCACAATATTTAAAATATCACCAAAAAATTAATACATTTTCATGAATTTTTTACGTTTTTACAAAATCAATAAAGTTTTAGCAGATCTTTTAAGATATTTAATACTGTCATTTCAAAATAAATACGACGATCCAGGTATCAAATGAATACTGAGATCCAGGTATCATATGACATGAATGGATCCAGATATAAAATACAATATGGCGTATTATTCATAGAGACTTATCATTTCATTTACTAACAATTTTTTCTAACAGTTGAAAATTTATAAAATACATAATTTTTCAATCTTTTATGAAAATTTGAATAATTTGTATCAATGTATCCATGCTGAGAAATATATCAGTGCAGCTGTCAACAATGTCAAATATTTAGATTCGAACAAAATTTACATTTTCCAAAATATTTCAGATTCTGTTAAAATGTTGCCCCATTTTACCACATTTTGTGCGTAATAGTTCGGCGGTTTCCCCCTAGTGTTCGTGTTAAATATCGCAATGAATACAAAGCTGTATATATTCCGATCAACGAATTAAGTGTGAACAAATTTTTGAACAAAGGTAAATTTATTTTCAAAACATTTGAATCAAAACGCTTCAAATAAATTTTTATTCATTTGTGATAAATCATATATTTAATTTGATAATTGCTATTCAATTTTTAAATTTTTGTATTGAATTTTTCCGAATGTGGAAACAAAAAATCACATAACCTCAATGTGAATAGTATTTGCGGCATTTGGCATTAAAACAAATGGTACAGTTTCGGTTAAATTGACAAATGCAACATTTCTTTCACAGTGTCATATTGTTCAAAGCCTGTCTTGCTACAGGAATATCCTGTAGAAAACCAATTATCTACAGGCGGAGCACTGTAAGCGTCTATTCTACAGGTTTTTGCGTAGCGGTTCACCGAAATATTATTTGTATGTAACATTTGAATGCAAACGTTAAGAAAAAATGTGCAAATGTTCTGAAAATAGGTTCGTAAAAATATCTTTTATTGAATCGATTGTTTATTGTCGATAAATGATGTTGATCTATTGTGTTACAAGTCAAAATGATAGATAATGGAAAAAGTACAAATTTTTTTAAAGAAATTGTAATTTACAGCGTTTCTTCACTAAGCTTCTAAAAATGTGATTCGTGTGCATGTTTGTTTACATGTTCGCATACTTGTATGTTTACTATTGGTACGCTCTTTCATTAAATAAACAATTTACATTAATTACAACGATTTTTTTGAATAATTGTCGATGTTTTTCTGTTGTTTGTTTGTTTTCCAAGTAATAAAATGTCTGTTCGTTTTCGGGACAATAAATAATAGTTTGAGTGAGCCTATTGTATGCTCAAAGATGTTATCTTCTATCTCATCTTTTTACAAGTTGATTTTTTGCTTTTTATCTCTATCTTAGCTAGATAATGCTAAGTTTTCGTGGATCTCATCTCACTTTTTTTAGATACATTTTTAGATGAAAATTCCTGTTTTTCTATTTGAATTTTATTCAAAAAAGTAAATTTTATACATAATATTTTAAATATTTTGAATATTCATCACAAACTTGACTGCTAAATTATAAACAGTATTGTTTGTGACCAAATCTAAAAACCATCAAGCACAATTTTGGATTTTTTTTTCCAATCCGCATTAATCCAACGTATTATTCATCTAAATTTAACTGAATTTATCTATTGAAAGATAATTATCTGAAATTCATCTAGATATTTTGAGTATTTTCAGATAAATATCTTATCTTATATAGATATTATATTTTTTATTTTTGAACAACACTGTGTATTTGTGGAAATCTATGGCTAGAATTTCTTCAATAGAATACACATATGATGCGGTTGTACCATCATAAACATTTTTATGATTGTTTTGGTAAAAATTATTTATTGGCAGGATGTTTTGTCATTTGTCACATTGTTCTTATTTAGAACAATTATAATTGGCCGAAAACTATTTTTTGAGACGTTGTTAAATGATATTTATTTAGCGCTAAATTTAAGAATAAGAATATTCGAGAATTTCTTTAGTTGCTTTTGTTGTAAAAAAAGAGCGTACAACTGAATCCGAAAATGGCAATTTGTTGTTGTTGTTGCTTACTTCCTCCGAATTTTCCCTACATATTTTGAATCGACTCGTGACTCAACCTGAATCACTTGCGCTAACATCTCTATTATTAAATTATGTATATTCATTATATTAATGCTTTTGTTGTTAAAAATGAGCTCTGTTGAAATATGAAATTAATATGCAGAATGAACGAACAAAGAATAAAGGAAACAACACGTTCAATGTCACCAAATGTGTGTTCCCTTTATTGCTTCAGTAGAACGCATAAAAATACATCTAATTTACTGTTTGACTCTCACTTACTGTCTGATTCCACATCATTTGGGTAAAAGATGCACGATATTTCAATTTTAAATTTATCATAAGACATATGTTGATTATACTTGAAAATATTGTTAAAATGTTAAGTTTCAAATTGAGATGCCCACGAACCGAACTCGAACAGTTCGAGTTCGAAAAATACCTTAAAATCATGTTCGTGTTCGTTCGTGTTCGGTTCGAGCAGTTCGAAACCAAAAATTTATGTTCGTGTTCGTTCGTGTTCGGTTCGAGTACAAAAACGAACTGAAAAAACTAATTCAACAAAAACTCATAAATGTATTTTTATACTTACTCAAAATCAAATCAGTAAAACTAAAAGTAAATGTTGTAAATGAACGATTTTTTTTCTTCGCAAAATTGTTGAATTAGTGAATTAACTTTTTTTTTCATCGGTACAGTGAATTACAGAATTTTCCATTAATCTTCTAAAATTTAATTTCCATTTGAACAATAAAAACAAATTAAATGAATAAGATAATCTATAATAATATATTTTTGAATAAAAAAATCAAAATATTTCCGTATAACTATTCTTTATCTGTATTTTACTTCACATCATTTTGAATATGTACAAACTGTTTTTGCAGAGAGAAAAAATATCAGAAAAACAACCAATAGAATTTTCTTTTAAATGTAAATTTAATGTGATGGATGACACTTTGCTAATGATTTTTTTTAAAATCAGGCAAACATACAAAAAATTTTTAAACCAAATCATTTGTAGAAAAAATATTTAAAAGAATCGATTAATAAGAGATACAACAAGGAAAATCAACGATAATTTTCACTTGAAGTAACATTATAATTCACTAGAGCAATTATTTTTGACTTTCTTGCTATCTTTACTGAATGAAACTCTCAGAAAGCCGATGATATGAACACAAAATGTGAGTGCTCGTTGTCTTTGTATGTTTCACCAATGTGTTTGAAGTTTGAGTTCTGTTTATCTTTACAATTCCAATTATGAATTGTACATCAACACAGAATTCAGAAATCAAACAAATGTGAATATATTGAATTTTCGATTTTTTACTTTTATTACGATTCAAAAAAAAAAAAAAACAAAAAAAAAATCCGAAATTATTTTATTATTAACTCTAAATTGAGAATCTTTTACTCTTTTCTTTTCCATTATTTTTATAATTGTGTGAAGTTCAACCCAAACAAACGTGAAAAGATCGAGATCGAATATGTTCGCTCGAAAAAAAGTAATGAGTGTTCGTGTTCGTTCGTGTTCGGTTCGATTTGTTCGTAACAATAAAATGATGTTCGTGTTCGTGAGCATCTCTAGTTTCAATGAGTATTATCTAAAAATTTAAAAAATTGTCTTACATCGATTGCACGAATCGCATGAATCTTTTTTTTAGAAATAATTAGTCGCTCAAGAGTTTCGATTATTTCCATGGGGTTATTTACTATTGAATAACTCTACCGAATGTCAAAAGTATTAGTAGGTACTTTGATCAATTTGAAATGTACTGAGTGAAGACTGTGAATATAAAATATATTCATTTACGCGTATACACACTCACTCACACACTCACTCACACACAGTCTCGTTACTACATTTCAGTTTGTCTGAATGTAGCTGATTTACAACATTTGAAATCGGTGTGTATATCGCATCACAAGACGCGCACATCAAAGCAAAGCACCTCTTTCTGTGTGAGTTTGCTTCACAAACATACAACAACGAAGCGACAGTATACGCGTCAATGGATACACATTTTATATTTAGTCTTCACCTAGTATATTTCAAATTGATCAAAGTACCTACTAGTACTTTTGACATTCGGTAGACGGAGGCGCGGCGTCCATACGGGCAAACCGGGCAAATGCCAAATTTTTCCGAAATAATACGAATTTTAAGGGGCGTCAAAATTCTTTGAATATCATTCTGGTTTGTTAAAAATGAAACAAAATTTAGAATTTGTGTTCAATTTTATGAATAAAAAGTCGCCTCAATATAAAAAAGTTAAAAAAAAACAATATCCGTTCAAATGTCGCCCTTGAAAATCGTTTTGATCAGATTTATTGAAAGCAAAAAAGCGAAAAAATGATCGAGAATGTATCGAAATATACTATAAAACTATTCAAAATTTTCCGCCAATTACTCACTCAATAGTCGTTCTCATAATGTCAAACAATCAACAAATACAGTCATAATTTTATTTGAGTGAGTATTTATACACTCACACTTAATATACACTTGATACACAACAAGGACAATTGACGCATATTGTTCGTTGTGTATTATGTTTTGTATACTGCGATGAAATGTCATTGATGTAGTCTTGCTAAACAGATTAAAATGATTGCGTTAGGTTTTATATACACTTGTAATAGTGAGTGTAACAATTCATCACGATGTAAGCAGCGCATGCGCTGAATAATGCATTATTCAGTTGGCGATAAAAATTTTAGGCGGTGATTTATAAATGCTCACAAAATATTCCATTGTTGAACTCTTATTAATTTATTATTATTCAATTCATTTTCAAAATTTGTGCTGTGTTTAACAGATTTTGTTCTTGGCTAAATATAATTTTTTAAAGGAGATTTCATTTTTGTGTTGTTTACGATAAATAATTGGTTTATTTAAGTAATTCATTCTCAAAAAAAGGAATTTTGTCTCATTGTGGTTGCTTTGATTTTCTTTTTTTAACATGTCTTCAAGAAATAACAACCAAATGAAAAGAAAAAAAGAATCTGGTCACTATTATCGTGAAAAAAAAAGAAAAGAAGCTGAGATGGACGCTTCATTGCGAAATGCTATGCAAAAAATGCTCACTAATATTAAAAATCGTAAAAAAGAAAATAATGTTTCTATAAATTCAGAATCAAATGTTGCTGAAATCGACAATGTTATAGAAGTTTCAAATGTTGATAAATGCGATTTAAACGATGAAACAAGTGATGCTTTGACGGGCATGGGCTGGAAACAGATGATGTTTCATTTCCAGAGCAAAATGTTGATGTTTTTGATCCAGCCACCTGGCCTGAAATTATTTCGGATACATTACTAAGTTTTATTATTGATTCAGCTGGGATTTTACCAGGTATCGAAACCAATTACAACTTTCCAGTGAAAAACGGTCGGTGTTTTTCCAAAAAATTATTTTTGACATCGAATAAAAATAGTATAGAAACAAAACGTGATTGGTTGATTTATTCAAAATCAACTGATTCTTGTTTTTGTTTTTGCTGTACACTTTATGATCGTAATCGATCATCTCTTTCTCAATATGGCAATGGTTTCTGTGATTGGAAGCATATTTATGAGACATAAAATTCACACGAAAAAACTCCAGAACATGTTCGTTTCAAATCATCCTGGTTGCAATTTCGAAACAGACACACAACACTCAGAGTACAATGGATTCATTTTGTGTGATTGATGATAGTGAAAGCAATTATTGGGAACAAATTTTTCTTCGTATTATTTGTGCTGTGAAGTTTTTAGCTTCTCAATCACTTGCATTTCGTGGTCATTCTCAGACCTTACATGCTCCGGATAACGGAAATTTTTTGAAATTCATTGAATCGATATTTCATTTTGATTCTATGATGCATAGCCATTTAAATAACATATCGAAGAAAGAATTGCGTTTTCATTATCTTTCGGATACTATTCAAAATGAATTGATTCATATTCTTGCTGATGCCGTTACTAATAAAATTATTGAAATGATCCATAAAAGTGTATACTTTTCGGTAATATCGGACACAACTTCTGATGTGTCTCACCAAGAGCAACAGTCAATTGTAATTAGATTTGTCTCGTATTGTGAAAAATCTAAAACATTCAAGATTATGGAAAGATTCCTATGCTTCACTGAAGCAGATCGTACAACTGGAGAATCCTTAGCGACTAATATTTTACAGACATTAGAACAAAAAACATTGTGCGTACATGACCAACGCGGGTAAGGTTATGATTACAGATGTGCGTGGCACTAAAATATTAATAACAATACCTATAAAATATTTGTATTGAAAAATATTTTTAATAAGAGGGACTTCTTATTAAAAAAATTTAAAAAAATTTTTAATAACAGGAACTTCTTATTAAATTAATAACACAATATTTTAGTTAATAACATATATTCGTTAAAAAATTAATAACATTTCTATTATTAATTAATAACAATTTTTGGTCTTTTTAATAACATCCACTATTATTAAAAATGTAATAATAATACTACAGTGGGACCTCGATTATCCGTCTCTCGATTATTCGTCACTTCTGTTAACCGTCATGAGTCTTGATACAAAAAAAGTATTATGTTTATGTACAATACAATGCTTACATTGTATGCAAAAATGTTCACAAATGGAAAAAACTGTTTATGTTTACAAAATAATTAATTACAAGCCGCACAAAAACTGACTTCATCATTTTTGCTTGTGATTCTATAAATAGAATGCGACAATGCGACCCTTTTCTTGGAACGAAATGAACTGATTATTAAATTTGTTTATTCAGCATTATGATGCATACATTTCATTATGAGAATTTTCATTCAGTTTGATTTTGACCGTTGTAAAGTCAAGTGAATTCATTTTTTTCATTGTTGTTTATAAAAATGGATCCACAACCATCTACGTCTAGTAAACGCAAACGAAACGTTTTAACGTTATGAAAAAAATTGGAAATTATCAAAGAATTAAAAAAAGGAGCAACTGCTGTTAATTTGAGTGTTCAATATGATGTTCCACGAACAACAATTAACGACATTAAAAAAAATGCCGACGAAATTGAAAAGTTTTCTTCACAAATGGAATCACAAATGGAATCACAAGATGGTCGTACAAAAAACGTAAAACAATGAAAAAAGCAGCAAATGAAGCTCTTGATACAGCATTGTATTTGTGGTTCGTTCAAAAGCGGAGTGAAGGAATTCCATTGTCCGGTCCAATTGTTGCTGAGAAAGCAATTTTCTTCAATACGAAATTGAATGGTGATGCAAGTTTCAAAGCAAGCACCGGCTGGTTAGACAAATTCAAAAATCGTCACGGTATACGTCAATTGAATATCGAAGGTGAAAAATTGAGTGCAGCAAGTATTGAAACGGTAAATGAATTTAAGGAAAAATTTCGAAAAATGATTGAAGAAAATGGTTTGACGCGTGATCAAGTGTACAATGCGGATGAAACGGGCTTAAATTATAAAGCGTTGCCCACAAAAACACTTGCTGCATATTCTGAAAAGTATGCACCGGGATTCAAAATGCAAAAACAGCGAATCACAGCAATGCATTGCTTTGGAGATTGAGAGAGAGAGAGAGTGAATGGAAACAAAACGATAATACCCAATGGCGCCCCAAACCATGGTTTGTGCAAATGCAAGTGGCAACCTCAGCAAAAAAACCTCGTTGTTTCAAAGGCGTCAATATGAATGCTCTTCCAGTTCATTATTACGCGCAAAAAAACGCATGGATGACACAAATCATATTTTCTCATTGGTTCAAAAATGTCCTCGTACCATACGTTCAACGAGACTTAAAATCTAAGAATTTATCGCCAAAAGCAATTCTCGTATTGGACAATGCATCAAGCCATCCTGATGAAGAATTAAAAAGTGATGATGGAAATATCACATGCTATTTTTTACCAGCGAACACAACATCATTGGTGCAGCCTATGGACCAATCTGTAATCGAAACTTTGAAGCGACGATACAGAAAGAAATTCATATCAAAGATATATTAGATATTTAATAACAAAAAATGTTATTAATATTTTAATAACATTGTTATTAAAAAATATTTTTTGACGCCGGAATTATTTATTCCAAAAAAAAATCCAGTAGTTTCATTGTGACACACAAATTAGCAAGAAAGAACCCAAATTGATTGGAGCTCAATTTTTTGTATAATTAATTTTTAACGAATATATGTTATTAACTAAAATATTGTGTTATTAATTTAATAAGAAGTTCCTGTTATTAACAATTTTTTTAATAAGAAATCCTCTTATTAAAAATATTTTGTTATTAGATATTTTAGCGGCTAAAATATTAATAACAGTACATCTGTAGTTATGATAACGGCGCTAATATGAAAGGGAAAAATATTGGTGTACAAAAACGTATTTTGGAAATTGAACCACGTGCATTTTTCGTTCCATGTTCTTGTCATTCATTAAATTTGGTTATTAATGATGCTGCGAAATGTACACCTCAAACAATGTCGTTTTTTTCTTCTGTTCAAAGCGTTTACAATTTTTTGTCTGAATCTCCTAAGCGTTGGCAACTTTTATAAAGTGCTGTTTCAGATTCAGATCAAATTTCTTTGAAAAATTTGTCTGATACACGCTGGTCAAGTAGATCCTCTGAAACACGAACATTAGTTATGCGATTACCTAAAATTTATAATGTTTTGGATGAAATCAGTAACAGCGAAGATTTTAACTCGACAACGCAACTCAATGCTAATTTAATTGGAAATAGAATAGGCAATTTCAAATTTATTCTATCATTGTTTATTTGGCACGATTTTCTCTCTCGAGTTAATGTGGTTTCTAAGATGCTTCAGTCGAAGAGTGTTGATATACCGAAATGTTTAGATATATTGGCCAATCTTAAAAATTACTTCCAGGAAATACGTGACAATCAATTTCATTTTGAAACAATGTTTGAACAAGCCGAGAAAGTCGCTAATGAAATGGATATTCCTGTTAATTTTATTGATAATACAACCTAGGGGCTTATCTGTCATACGAGTCAGTACAAATCTCACGAATCAATTTCAAAAATATAGCCAAAACTTTTACCGCAAAAGTGCGAGTCTCAATAATCTGTATGAAGATTCGCGAGTCTTCCATAGTATTTCACGAGTTTTTCATATAAATCTTCAAATCACTAAACAAACCAAAATGACATCAGTTCAATTTGTTGTCTATCCATTTGACACCATCGGTGTACAATTTCATTTACAGCCGATTTGTTTTTCTTAACTTTATTATTTAAATGTTTCGACAAATTAAGTATACTTTTAAGTTTATGAATAGTATACTATTAAGTTTTCATGCCAGGCAAGAATTTAAATACTTCAACGTTTTGATATTGTGTGTCTTTCAAAATATCACTGAATTTTATTCTATTAGCTTGCACAAAATCTTCAATATCAATTAAACTTTGTTTGTCTAAATTTTGTAAACTGATTTTGCAATCAAAACCACTTTCAATTAGGATTAATTTTAAATATTTTGGGATTTTGCCAAATGATTTTGCGATTTTTTTGAATAGCAATGCCTAAATAAAATCTATTTATATATAAATTGTTTTAAATCTGTGATATAAAATCGAATAGAAACTAACCATGACAAAAAATTCATCCGTTTCTTTGTTTAAAATTTGACATCTAATGCTTTGCATTACAAACGTTGTGGTATCTTGTCAATAAAAACTGATTCGTGGATTTGTTACGAATACATTGATGACTCGCTTTAACAAATAAGCCCCTAGAATACAACACTTGCATTGCGAAAACGAAATCGAAATAATGACAATGAAGCTGACATGCAGCATTCATTTCAAGTTAACTTTTATTACTATATTATTGATGTAATTTTGAATTCTTTGAATGAACGATTCGAACAATTGAATGATGTAAATGAATATTTTTGGTTTCTCAGCGATATTTAAAAGGATAACAGATTGGAACAATGTGAGAAACTTGAGAAAGCTCTAACTGCTACAGTAGATGGAAATGTAAGAAAAGATATCGATGGACAAATATTGTTTGATGAGATTAATATATTCAGAACAATCGCTACAAAAACAGTTTCCACTCCATTAGATGTTTTGAATTTTATTGCATCAATTCAAAGCATTGAACAATTCCCGAATTTGGTAATTGCGTTGAAAATATTACTCACTTTGCCAGTTGGTGTAGCTGCAGGAAAAGCAACTTTTTCTAAATTGAAAATCATAAAAAATTATATGCGTTCTACAATGAGTCAAAATAGATTAAATGATCCAGGTGTGCTATCGATTGAAAAAGATTTATTGGATGAAATTGATTTGAAGGGAATAGCATCGAAATTTTCGCGTTCAAAGTTGAGAAAGTAATTGATGTTTGTTGACTGTTTTTTTTAGAAAGGGCGCCAATTTCGAAAATTTGCCCGGGGTGCCGAAGAAGGTCGCCGCGCATCCGTCGGTAGAGTCATTCAATAGTAAATAACCCCATGATTATTTCAAAATCATCACATTTACTTGAAATAAATTTTGATATTTTTAAGAACAATCCAAATAGAGTTGATCAAAAATTAAAGCAAAAAATATTTTGCTAGTTCAATTTCTTTTAAAACCACAAGCATTGATTTCAATGAAAATGTAGTCATGATATGAGTCAATAGAAATACGCCAAAAAACAACTCAATTGACAAACAACATGTGTTAATCATTTCACAATACCTAAATTGAGTTTACAATATACAAATTGCTTTACAAATTATTGAAAAATTTTTCTATTGGGAAATGTGAATACAGTTTCGGTTGATATTTCTGTGTTGAATTCCTCAACTTGAAATTTTCTAAGCTGAGAGTGTCTATTCTTTAGAATTTATGCATTATCATATAACAAGCAAAGTTACAAGCGGAATGGGTTGCATACTTTCAACTTAAAAACGAAGAAAAAACAAAATGCTTCAATGTTGCGCAAATGAACACAACCATCAATGAGTCATACCTTTCCCCCATAAAACATTGAATAAAACTCAATCAATTTTAAAAACTAAATAAAAGGTCCCCATCGGTTTTTGCATTTTCGATTCTAATTGATTTTAAGACTTTTGATCATTAGTCGATGCCAATGTTCCTGAAAAAAATAAATCAATTCCGAACACAGAAATTTATTTTTTCAAATATTTTATTAAACAAAAGCGATTAATGTTGTTTTTCTGCACGGTCTTAAAACTACATTTTTCAATTAAACATTGAATAATAAATTTCATGTTTATACTTAAGGAAGAAATTTTTTGAAATTGTCTTTGTTGCATTAATCAAAAGCAAATTTTGTTTCTTTTTCACATTTCTTACCGATCAAAAACCGAAAGCAAAATGTTTCTTAAAAAAATCTTTCTTTGCTATGGACTATTTTCAATTTTTGTAAATAATTTTTTTTTCAATTACTTTTTTCAGCTTTCGAATCATTTCTAATTTCTAACATTTCAAATGAATATTTTCTGGAAAAGACGTGTTTTTATTGCTTGGCTTTTGTTGTTTTTCAATTTCAATGTTGTAATTTGCATGTTATATGATTTCTATTTCTTTTATTGTTTTACGATTGTGTGCATGACGTGTCAAATGACGATGGCAGCCATCTTTTGGATACAAAGCAGACTGCTACACTGACAATATTTAGGTTACAGATTTTAATTTTCAATATTGCAATAAATTCCAATATTACCAATAACACATAAAAATTTATTGTGTACGATGACAATACTTTCAATATACCATATTTTTTTATTCCAATAGTTTCCAATAACGATATTGTGTTATTATTGGAATGAACACCATAAAATCCAATAGCAATATTTTCTTATTGCAATTATTTCTAATATTTTATTGGGTTTTTATTTCGAATAATATTGCCATTTTTTTCATAATAATATTGCATTTTTTTGATAAATAATATTGAAAATTATTTGAAAATTAAAAATTTTCTGATAATAAACAGAAGGATTTGAATTTTTAGTGTTGTCGCTTCTGTCAAAATTATGGAAATAATATTTGGTTATAACGTTTGCCATGTGGTATGACATTTGCCATGTGACATTTGCCGGCATCTAACAAACAATCATTTTTAGATTTAGATTTTTTTGTTTTAGAAATTCTAAAAAAGTGATATTATTTAAGTATTTGAACTATAAATCAGCAATGTCTGAAACCCGTTCAAGAGTTGCTGAAAACAGTTCAAGAGTTGAATTGAAAAAAGATGGAAATAAAAATGATTCAGATCAAGAAAATGTTGGTGGAACCAATCAAACAAATGTTTTGGTAAGTATGACTATTTATTGAATTTCAAAAACACAACCGAAAAAATAACTTTTGTTATGCTTGTATAAATATGGGATTCATATCATAATTTTGTTTATTTCATTTCATTAAATGCGCAGAATAATTTTTATTGTTTCTTCTTTTCGTTTATATACAAAAGTTGACATCAAAAAATGATTCGATGAAATCGACATCAAATCGTATTTCACTTTCAATTCCAAAGAAAAACAAGGAGCCAGTGGTTTTGGGGCCATATAAGATAGTCTCTCGTCGCTTTTCAATGCCAATTATCGGTCTGGATGAACTCGAAGATGAACATAACCAAAATAGTGATGATGAAGATATTGAAGCACATAATCCTCCAAAAAAATCGAGAATGTCCAAATGGATAGCTGAAGAAACAAAACCAAAGCGACATCAAAAGAAAATCATAAAAAAGAGAAAAAGGGACCAAGGCAGAAAGCAGCCGGAAGCCAAAGAAAATAGTGAAATGCCAACAATCAACACACCCAATTCCACAGAAAATGTTCTAGATAATGATGGTGATAATGATTGTGGTATGTGCGCATTTTATTATTTTTATCAAACAATTTGAACAATTATAATAATTCACTTGAATTGGTTTCCATTTTCTAATTTAACTCTTTCATTTATTGTATTTACAGTACCATGGCATGCACGTTCAATTTTGACGAAATCGATTTTTGAAAAGTTCACTGATTTTAAAGAAGAAGTGTCAGCTTAAGGATCACGCTCAAAATATGAAAGAAAATATATGGCTCGGTGTAAATTGTGTCCACCCGAATTTCATCCCAAAACGTTTTACAAAAGTAATATATCGAACCTAGTTTCGCATTTGAAGCATGTAAGTTTCGTGTTTTTTTTTACTTTTATCATTTTTATGAAGAAAATGCATTGCCTTGAGACAAAAAAATCGGGATTTTGAATTCATATACGGTAATTTATTTATCAAGTCATTTAAAATAACCATGTAATAAATAAGAACATAACCATGTAAAACTGAATAATGTTAAAATTTAGTCGACTTTCGCAACAACTGTATCTTTTGTTTTGTGTAATTGAAAAAGTTCAATGTGTCTTCGGCGGTGTTGAAATATACAAATGATGACCATTTGATTGCGTCGCTATTCATTGAATAATATCCATCTAAATTTGGTTCAGTCGTTCGTTAATCTTTAAAAAAAATTTAATCAATAAATCCACAACTTGTTCTGATCGTCTCGTTTCAAGCTCATGCAACATATCGTTCTATTAAACCAATCAAATTTCAGTTTCGAGTAAACAATCGAACTCAATGCATTATTAAATGATGTTTTGAAATGATGTGGGGGAGACAAATATTTGAATTGTGTATCCAATAACGCGGGAAATATATGATTTTTTTGCATTTTTAAAATATTAAATTACAAGTATGAGAAGAAATTTGTACTTGACTCTACAGAGATAAAATGGATTAATTGTTTCTTTTCAAATATCTCATTTCAGTCTCATAAATTATTGCATGAAGAATTGTTGCACGATGTTAAGATTATGCAAAACGATGGTTTTGAGCATATGTCGCCTCAGCAGCGTGAAAGAATTGAAGCTGCGGTTATACAGCTTATTATCAAGGAACGCCTTCCTTTGTCTAAATGTAACAGTGTACATTTTACAAAACTTATCAACGGTGAGTAAAAGTTAAATTAATTGAAATATGACATACATATTAGTAATTTAAAATTTGATATTTCGTCAATATCAGATGTTTTTCAATTTTAATTATTTGGAAGATATAGATCTTATAAAGAAAATTAAATTTGATTTAAAGAGACTCATTTCATTTTTCTCTTCCTCTTTAAGCTTGTCTGAACCGATCTGGTAATAACGAACAAAATCAAAAACCATTCATGTCAAGTCATATCACACGATCACGAATTCAGAAATTAGCAGAAGAACAAAGAAGCCTATTGATCGAAAAATTTAAAGAAGTTGAATATTTCAGCGCTACAACCGACATCTGGTCAAGATCGAACCGATCATTCATTGCTGTATCAGTTCATTATATCGATTCGCTGGACGAAAGCGTAAAAAGTGTGTACATTGCTTGTGAGGCATTCGAAGGACGACACACAAATGATCGTGTTGCCGCTAAACTGAGCTCTATTTTCGATCGTTTCGGAATTTTGGGGAAAATATTCTTCATTACAACCGATGGTGCGGCAGAATATGTAGCTGCCTGCAAATATTACGGGGATAATTATCGCTCCATTTCTGCACTTACTTCTAATATCGACGATTTAGATTGGTTAGATGATCTTAATTTCAACAATTCTCAGACTGATGGAGATGTTGAGAATGAATCTACTAAAGATTCACCTGAGGATTCACCAAGAGAAGAGGAAAATTTTATTCGCATCGATGATGAAGATATTGGTTTAGTTGACAAATCATCTGCACTAACTCAACCACCAATTCGTGTTTTATCTATTCATAATTTGGAAGATCGTGCCAGTGCAGAATCTGATGATGATATTCCAATGGATGAACTGCCGCGATTGAGCGGGTATAATCGAGTACTTTACAATATTAACAGAATCGCTTGTTCCAGTCATGCGCTCGACAAAGTCGGTTCAAAAGACTCTAAAAAGGCCGAGACAAATGTAGCATACAAATCAGCGTACGACCGAGTATTTTCGAAATTGAATGATTTGTGGAAAATGAAAGGATCGCGACTAAAAGCTGAAGTTTTCACAAAGATTACGAAACGAAAGTTAATTGGTCCACATCGCATCAGGTGGATGAAAACTTTTGATGCAGTAGGCAATGTTCTTTCCATAGATTCGGTTCTACTCAATCAAGCTCTTACGGAAATGGACCTACTTCCACTCGAAGAATATGATCATAATTTTTTGAAGGACTGGCATGCGTGCATGCAACCAGTGGCAACCTAGGGGAATTTATCGAATAAATATCCGTAGAAATCTGCAAAAAATCTGCTCAGATTTTCTAGCACTAAAACATCAAATATTGAGTGTTGCCTACGAATATTTGCGGATTTTTAGCAGATAGCGCGGATATTCACTCTATGATCACGAAGAAAACTATCTGCAATATCTGCAACACATCTGATTTGATAAATTCCCCTAGGTGGCAACTGCCTTAAAAGTGTTAGAAGCAAACGCATACACATTTGGATTGTATTTGCCAACACTGTTCAACCTACGTCGAAAATTGCATGCTGTGAAAAGTGGCTGTTCGCGGATATGCCATCCATTAATTCAGGCATTAGTAAATGGATTTAAAACTCGTTTTGGCAAAGTGATGAACATTGATGATAAAGATGGTATGAGTGTGCCACTATATATTGCAATGGTCTCCAACCCCCGTTTTAAACTAAATTTCATTGGCCCAGAAAATATTTCTGAGAATACAATTCAAAAAATACGTTCGATACTATTTAACGCAGGTATTTAAAATCAACCAAATCGTTTTTATCATATAGTTCATATGACTCATAATATACTGTTGGAAAATTCTCTATTTATATTATATGTAAATATAAAATTTGAATTATAACAGGTCTTGAAGAATTGCGCAGAGAACAAACTCAACTGAATACTGAGCAAATAGACGATGCAAATAATCACGGTGTCGTGAATGCGAAAGAAAATGATTCTCAACAAAGCATAAGCGCAATTGTTCCCGCTGGTGTATCAAAAGAAAGTTCACTGATTGAAGATTTTCTTGTTGAATTCGATGTTTCGAAAGTTTTGTCGAGCACAAGCAAACAAGTTGACGATGAAACTCGGTTAAAAAATGAAATCGATCAGTATTTGAATGCTCCACCAGATGGTAATATTAGCAAGGGGCTGCAAAATTCGCCAACGATTCGTAAGCTATATAAAAAATACAATTCTATTCGGTCAACAGAAGCAATATGCGAACGAATGTTCAGCTATGCTGGTAAGCTGAAAAATGCCATTAGTCTATCTTTTTGACTTTGTGTCGTCTATATGTTTTGTGTTTTGTTAATTATGTTATGTGTTATTTCCGCATGTTGGTAAAGAACGGGGGATGGATAATGGAATTTTGGATGTTTCACCCGGAATTTTTTTATTTAGATTTTTCTGGTACGTTTTATTTGTTCTAAAAACAAATTGGTAAATGGGTCAACTCGTCATGCGTAACGCATGGTAAAAATTAAATTCAATTGTTTCAATGTTTTTTTTCTATTTTTCAAAATAATAATATTTTTTTTCGATTTTCAAACTTGCAGGTATGATTCTCACCGATAAACGCGGCCGAATGGATGCAAAGTTATTCGAAAACCTTCTATTGTTACATATGAATGATTGGTGCTCATAACTGATATATTTCAATGATCTTATAACTTTTAATGGACTTTCAATTATATTGGACTCTCCAATGGACAGAGATATTCCATTTGATTTTAAAAAAAATGCAGCTTAAAGACAATAAGTTTGATGTGCAACACGCAATATTCTTTTGGCTGACTAAATAATGTTAAGTTTGTTTATTAAACAAAATTTCGTTAGACGGAAACTTTCATGTAAATAATGGAATTTGGACAAAAAAAAATATCTTGAGTGTAGCTTCAAAATAAACAGTTCAAAACAAATTTACTGATATAATTCTCATTTTTTTGAATTTATAAGAAGGTTTGCTTTCTATCGAATTGATTCACAAAACGTTAAAAATCAAAATTAGCATTTTCCTAATGGAAAATGAATTCAATAAATGAACATAATATGAATAATAACATGGAATACAAAATGGAAACCGCTAATAAAAAACACATACACAGCTTTTTCTCTTTCATTCACTCTTTTTATAAACGGCATATTATTTCAGTCGTGTGCATCATTGGTCGTAGCGACGCAATGCATTTTACACAATGTATCTCACTTTATTCGATTTTCAGCTCCTGTCCATTTTTTTTTCGTTCGTCGTCGTCTTAATCTTGATGTTTTATAAAGTAAAATTTTTATAATTATCAAATAAATTCCAATATTATTGTATAAAAAAAAGCAATATTATTCTAAAAAAAAAAGCAATAAGCAATAGAAAAAAATTGCAATAAAAAAATAGTTTGGTGGTGTATTCAATATATACAATATTGCAATTGAAAACTATTGCAATAAAAAAATATGGTATATTGAAAGTTATTGTCTTTGGACCCAATAAATTACAATATTCTATTGGAACTTATTGAATAATTTCCAATAACGAAAAATTATGTTATTGCTATTTGGTTATTCGAATATTTTTTTATTGTATTAAAATCTGTAATATTTAGGTCATGTTTTTTCCAACCATTCGTTGGAATTAACGTCATTCCAACCAAAATTGTTTATTGTTGGACAACCCTGGTATTAAAAAAAATCCAACCATTGTTGGACAATGAACAATTTTGGTTGAAATGACGTTCATTCCAACGAATGGTTGGAAAAAACATAACCTAAATATCCTCAGTGTATAATGGAAATGAAGAAGATGAACAAAAAACAATATTTAAAATGCATCTCGAATAAATTGTTCGTGTTTTTCCAAATAAGATACAAATGTCAAAATCATGAGAAATTAATAATTTACATTCAAAAAGGAATTATCGTTAAATCATGCTACAAAATTGAAAAAAATTTCCCAGAACACAAATGCCAGCATGACAATGTGAAAATTTTAGAACATTTTTTAATTGTTTGCGTATCAAATTAGTTTTTGTTCCAAGAATCGAAAACAGTCTTCATTTTTCCCGAAAGATATAACTTTTTATCTTCATCGTCCAATGGTAAATTCAATTCTTTGGCAACCAATGCAATTGAATTTAATTTTCGGTTCTTAGCATTGTGACGTTTCATGATATCACGAATAACAGCGATGATAATGCTGTTGCGGGTGCTCTTTTCTTTCGAATAAATTCTCTTATTGTTTTTGGGCTTCGCAACAATTTTGAAAATAGCTTTGGAATTAGCTTTGACCTTTCGAACATTTGCTTTCTTTTTTGCAGCAGTTGGTGATGCTTTTTTTTTCGTGAAATTAATTTTGAATGCGGAAGTGAATGCACCGAGAGGTAGAGGTAGACCGCGGAGGCGATATTTGGATTCGGTTAAGAACTATTTGAACTAAAGGAGGTATGATTGGAATGGGGAAAATCAAGACCTGGCTCTCGATATGGTTTGCTGGAGAAGAATTGTTAAGGGGCTGCCATTAAAAAAACAGACCAGACGCTGAAAGTCAATAATGGTCTTTAAATGATTGTTGTTGTTGTTGACATGTTGCGTGCGGAAAAGTAATGAATACATTTTACCTTTTTAGGTTTTGAAGCTAGGAGTACACGGAAAACCAGTTTTTAGAGCGTCGTAATGTGAGTGTGTGGTAACCCTGTACGCTTTACGCAAAAATTTGTTAGCACGATAGCTCATTCCCAACGAGCCCAAAAAAAATCTGATGATGTAGAATTGTTAGGATAGTTCGGAAATAGAAACCATTAAAATTTTCACATAGATGATGACCGCATAGTGGATCCGTCAAATGGAGATATATCCAGTGCAAATGATGTTTTTTGTACGAAAAGTGTCCAAAATAGACATCTTACGGCATTTTAATCAAAGAAAAAAATATAGGTCTTCGAACACTGGAAAGTCGGTTCCATTGTTTGTTTGGTCCCCAATGGGTTTTACAAACGCAAACGAAAATACTAATTAGTAATTTCAAGTTTGAAATATATTCACTAGTTTTTCATTGTTTGAAAAAAGTAAAAAGAAAAAAAAAAGATAGACAGAGAGCATCGCGATGAAAATGATGGTAAACAAGATGTCTTACATCCGTAAGATGACTTTTCCGCACTGAAAATTCAACACATGGAATTTATCCAATTTCTGTTACGAATTCATTACATTTTATATTAAAATAACATGTTTTTAGTTTTTCCATAATCAAAACAACTTTCTCTCTGACTAAAGTAGTCCCATACTATGATATTTTCCTTGAAAAGGAAACTCGTCGAAGAAGTGAGTTTTTGAAACCAAAATAAGATGAATTAGACACGATATCGATTTCTCCGTTTAAAGTCAATCGAAAATAACTTACGAATTATGCTCAAAATTGCATTTATTTTACATCTGTGTAAGGAATTTTCCACAGGTTTTGAACTGTAGTATCAACGGTTAAAGTAAAAATAAATTTAGCGAAAGTAGAAAGTCAAAAACTAATTGTATTGGCGAAATAATAATAGTTTTATTCGAACTTCGGACGTCATAAAATGTCATTTTACATACTTTTCCATAAAAAAGTGTAATTTTCCACCTAAAATCTTATCTGGGGACCAAACAAACAATGGAACTGACTCTTTAACATTCGATGACCTATATTTTTTTGCAAAAAAACATGAGTTTCCTTTGACGAAAATGCCGTAAGATGCCTATTTTGGACACTTTTCATACAAAAATCATCATTTACACTGGATATATCTCCATTTAACGGATCCACCATGCGGTCATCATCCATTTGCTTTATACTAGTATATATAAAAAACGGCATTTATTTCCATTTGCTATTCCAATGCAATGGACAGATCCCGGTAATTACACAGAAGAAAACTGCTATGGTTGCAAAAATGATGTATTTAGTCATGGTCTCAATCGATGGAAACGTAAAAATTATGTATACAAAGCTGTGTCAAGCGCAATACTTCCTCTACCCCATTGTAATGGACGATTTGTCCCAGATCATCCAACAACAATCGATTTTACAACAGATTCTTATGAAGAATATCAAGCACCATCGATAAAAACAAACCCAAATGATCCAGAATATGTTCCGTCAAAATTTTCGTGTTTGCCGTCGTTATTATCGCAGAAAGATTTGGATAGAATTGTTGAAAAATTGCAACTTTCACACAACTTTGCTATGGCTTTGACTAGTGAGCTGAGAAGTTTTCATGTATTGGCTCCAGGTGTAAAAGTAACAGAATATCGTCACCGGCAAGAAAACTTTTTGGCTTATTACACTCGTTCTCTAGATGGAACATATGCTTTCTGCCACGACATTGAAGGTGTTATGATTGAATTGGGCATCCGATATGATGCAACAAAATGGCGCATTTTCATTGATTCGTCCAAAAGAAGTTTAAAGGCTGTTTTGCTTCACGAAGACAGCACCAGAAAGCCAATTTATTATGCAGTTGGGACGAAAGAAAATGCCGAATCGATTAAACAGCTCTTGAACTGTGTCAAATACACACAACATAGCTAGTGCGCGAACTGTGACTGTAAAGTTCTCGCATTGCTAGCAGGAATGACAATGGGATATGCAAAATACTGTAGTCCATTTTGCCTCTGGGATAGCAGATTGAAGGAAGGAAATCAGCTAGGGGGAAATGACTCGCAGCGAATCCCAATTTATTTGCAAAAATATGATCAAAAATTTAAAGATTCGCGTATTATACTTGAAAATGAATAAAAGATTCGCAAGGATTCGCATTTGATTATGTGTTAAAAAGATGCGCATAGATACGCTCTCAATTGCAAATCTCTTTGTCAACTTCACATGTAAATGAAGATTCGTAAGACTCGTAAGATTCGTGAAAGTGCTTCGATTTCTCTAAAATTTTGAAAAGATTTGCAAGAGTCATTTCCCCCTAGGAAATCAGTATGATAAAAAAGATTGGCAGACTCGTTCATAAAATCCAGAAATTGGTCGATATAATATCATTTATGACCCGCTCATCACACCATCGAAACTAATGATTCCAACTTTACACATTGAGTTAGGAATTGTGAAAAGTTTTATTTCACGACTTGTGAAATTGAACGAAATAGCATTCAAACATTTGAAAGATAACGTTTTTGCAAAACTGACTGAAATTCGAATTAAAAAATGTACACACAAATTAAATGGAGGCGCAAATTCTACTTTGTGTGGTAGCTATAACAGAGCTACCCAAATCTATTGTTACTTACGTACATATTAATAATACTGTCAATGGAGCTACCTCAAACATTCATTTTGAGTAGATCAGCTTTAGTTACCCAATGAAGTCAAATGTATGTAACTTTCAAGTAGCTCTGCTTTAGCTACAGTAAAAAGTGGAATATGCACCTCCACTTAATTTGTGTGTAATTGTCAAAAATATTATTTTTTCAAATTTATACAGTTGTAAGCATTTTGTCAAATGACAAATATGAAATGTCATGACAGATGCATTGCCCAACTGTGTTCGGGTTACATTTGAATATTATTAAGTAAACCTTCAATTATGTTTGGGCTTTGTCAATGTGTTAGTAAAATTAGGGCTTTGCCAATGTATTAGTGTGACATTGTATATTTCTTCCTTCTTGTTCCAGCCGTCAAACAGAGATCACGTTTTAATAAAGTGAAGAATTTTATTTTAATTAAATCCGAATTTATTCTATTGTTTTTTTTGGCCATCACACAGTATAAATTTTACAATATATTAACAATGGAAATGACTATAGGTATGCTAATCGGCCCGGACATTAGAAAGTTAATGAATGATCAATTCGATTGAAATCGTCTGAAATTTATCTAAAAACGTCCGAAATATATCCGAAAATCGTCCGAAATTTCACAAAAATCGTCTTTTACAAATGTAATTCATTTTTATCTTTATTATTATTATTATTATTATTACGGCACCAAACAGCGTTACTTTGCCAAAGGTAGTTTATTTAATTAGAAAAAGTATTCAAAAATTTACAATTCTTATTTATAAATTCAAAATTACTCAAAAACTGCATCAATTCAACAATCAATTGCCAATCCTAACGATTTCGAAGCAAGTCACTGCGAATACGATTTTTACAATTTACGCATTATTTTGAATTGTGATAATTGGGAATTTTTCATTTACATATTGTAAATATACAGAAAACAACGAATGGAACATTCCCCCTCATGAAATAATTCCTCGAAAACGAAAGTACACCAAGAAATCTTGCATTAATACAAAGAAAGAAGAAATGCATGCAGAAAACAGCACTCAGCGACAACAGCATGCCTCAAATATCTCTCGGATAACATTGTCAACGGACAAGATTTTGTCCGTCCGTCTGTCCGAAAAAAAGTTCAGACAGTTCGGATCGACGTCCGAAAATTTTTGGAAAAAATTCGGACGGACGGACAAAAGTTCGGACAGCCGAGAGAATCCCGGACAGCCGAGAGAATCCCGGACGTTCGAGATTTTTTCGGACGTTCGAACTTCTTCGAACGTCCGAACTTTATTTTCAATTTATTGAGAAAAAAAAATTCAATAATACCAACGCAGTTGCGCATTTGGTTGTAAGTGTAACATTCCAACTGCGCGCTCAAGGGGATCGGTATTAGTGCAAACAAATCTCCAACCATGGTTGTAAATATTACAACGTTCGTTGGAAATATGACATTTGAAATCAAATGTTGGAATATTGACTGTCAAATTCCTCTGGGTGTAGATATGAGCTCAAAATGTCAACTCCGAGAGTCTCGGAAAATACAAAAATTTGGTAAGTAGCAATGGGATAGTGTGCCTTACAATGAAAATCAAGAGCACAAACAATAGCGCCATCTGTTGGTATTACGTATATTTTGTTGAAATTTCCGATACGTTTCTATTCTCTCCACAAGCAGATGACATACGTATTTACAAAATGGCTGACTATTCGTGTTTACAGTGCGATTCATTGTCATTGGTTAAATATAAATAGGTCGTGTGTATTTTTTTTTTCTTGTTGTGTTCAACACAATATGTTTGTGTATGTGAGAGTGAGTGAATAGAAAATAGTGGTAAAAGCGATTTAAAGTGGATTGAATTAAATGATGGTGCCGATAAAAGATTGTATTGATCAATAATGTTATTTAGTGACAAAACATTCATGGAAAGGGAAATACAAACGGATATTAGCTATCGGCAAAACGGGCATTTCAACATATAATCCCGATAAATTTGAAGTCACTAATCGATGGATAAATCATCGTACCATTTTTATCTGGAATAAAAAAAAAAATCAAAAAAAGCACAAAAAAACCAAAAAAACGAAATCAGAGACGTCGGAGACTACTACTTACAGCTTCAACATGTTCATCGGGAAGCATGGGTGCCAGACTATTAAATTTTATCAAATTGGCCATGAGATCTGTACGAGAGAAATCCGATGTGCTATCGACATTAAATTCGGATCTCGTTAAAAACAATTTTCGTATGAAGCGGCATGGGACATGATTGCAGCGTAATTTTGCAAATAATAAATTGTATCTGAATGAAATTTCGAAATGGAATGTGTCCATAATTTTTTCGACATCCATAGTTTTCAATTCCAAATTAATTCCATCGAACAATTCCATTTTTGACCATTTTTGACCATTTTAAGTTTTCTTTAACGACTTTATAGTAATATCCGCCTCTTTCCATTTTATGATTCATTCGCTTGTGACGGAAAATGTTACCAGTTACATATTGATCACAATCATTGCAGTAAGATTTTTTCTCTCGAATTCTTCGTTCTTCCATGATTGAGCTGATTGAGGGAATACAATGGATGCAATGGATATAATTGATATAATTTTACAATTCAATTTATTATTTACCTTGACAACAGCGTGATAATTATCGAAATGTTTTTTTTTTTGCAAATTTCGCAAATTTCACAGCTGTGAACAATCGTTAAATTTTTTTTCAATGAATCCCCCGAATCACCTCTTATATAGCTGATATATCATGACCGAAAAAACTAAATAGCGTCTATGTTGATGTTGCCAACACTAGTAAATAGGCTCACAAATTGAGGTTAATGTAAATGTCAAAACGTACTCTTAGGCACATTCCAAATCAACTTTTGGATTATCATACATATCGATAATTCCTGTGGTCAAATAAATCATACTCTCAAGTCCTTACAAATCGCAAGCAATTTTTGCTATGTTGTGTCGAACATATGTTAAATCTCTGCAATTCAAAAATATAATATTAATGGATTTGATTTGTAATTTAAACCGAAGTCACATCTGTACGACTTCGGTGTGAAATTGAATGAATATTAAACAAAACGAAAGCATGTGAGCCGTGTACTGAATGCCGCAGGCAATTACATCAATGATCGACTGATGTACTACGGCGACTACGGCATTGCAAACGATCTTTATCATATATACACTGACAGCTATTTTGAATGGTACATATACATCGTTATGGAATGCAAACGACAAATCGTATGTTTTTGCCGTTTCCGTTGGTATAGTCAGTATACATTGATAAATCGTACACGTGGCCACAATGTCTTGAAATCAAAGCTCTTCAAATGTAAACATACACAAAGAATGCCATACTGTTTAAACATTTCATATTTTATCTTAGCTTCTCTGAATTGCATTTGCTGCTGATAGAAAATCTAATCTAATTCAAAATATAGTCACCATCGCTTGCTTTATCCACCTTAACCGATATGGAATCATTCCATGGATCATGTAAGCACGTTGCTCCAATGATTTCACCTAAATTTGCAAAAAAGAAAGTAACAAATGAAATTGTTAACGCTTAAAGGATGTAATAGTCGAAATTGTTGACAAACCTTTTGCCATATCCATAAGATATTCATTGTGTTGACTAATATTTCCATGATCTGAAATTGCTTCAACGGCTAAACGATGGCCAGCCAATACAAAGAAACTTTTAATATCATCGTTCGAGACGAAAAAATTTACGCCAAATGATTTGAACGCCCAAAAATACGCTAGTCAATTTCAAAATTAATCTACGACTCAATCACACTTACATTTCTCTTAGTCACACTCAATTTCAGTTGATACAGATAAATTTTCTCATCAAATCATTGTGTTTTTATTATAAATTGAATAAGAACCATAAGAACGTTCGATTTTGTTGATTTTTCCAATGCAATGGTTTCGTGGGTTTCGTGTGAAAATTTTATTAGTTCCAGCATACACTATTTACAAGTCAAAAAATCATAGCTTATTTCTTTTTTTTGGAATTCAATAAATATTTTAGTTGTTTTGTAATTTGTAAATGCAATTGTTTATGTCGGAATGATGTTTCTGTATTTTTTTGGTTATGTTTACGATGTTTTTATGTACACGATGTACACCGACCACAAACAATCGCTGTCATAATCAATACGTAATTACGTATTTCAATATGTCTCGTCTCCACGAGTATGGAAAAAACGTGGAGATGTGTGCAAACAAATATTTTATTATTTATGTGGTTTTAATATATGGATAAATTTGTTTTTTTATTTTTTTTTAATTTATTCAAGTAAATAAATTTCAATTATTATCGAATAAAATTTCTTTTTCACTAAAGCTCAAACATTTTATGATGAATGCATTAAATTACATGAAATGAAAATTTTCTGCACAAAATCTAGTATCTCGGTTAAATTTTAGGTGGCGCTTATAGAATTTTTACGGAAAATTTTTTGACATTTTCCATTCCAACGCTATCCCATTGGTAAGTAGAGTGTATTTTGTTATTAGCATTTGAAATTTTACTAGTTGCAGATAAATTAGCGCATTTTGTAGTAGTAAGAGATTATAATATGCCAACAAACTATGATGGAAAGTTATGTCCCTTATCATATGAACACACTTTCCATTTGAAGTGCCACAATACGTGGGAAGAGGAGCATGCAACATGTCCAACTTGCCGTGCAACTGACTATCGACAACAATTATTGCTTGATTTCGATGATGAAATTCAAATATTCCACGACATGCATGCCAAAGTTGAAGAAATTATTGAACAAATAGAAGGATTCCTAACTAAACAATATTAATCATGCTGAAGATGATGCCGATGAAAATATTGGTGAAAATGTTCCCGATGCAAATATTGGTGAAAATGCTGTTGGTAGAAATAATGAAAATTCCGTTGAGCAATATCGAAACCAAGCCGTTCATACAGAAAAGTTCCGCAGAAAAATGATAAAAATACTTATATGTCACATATTTGGAACACATTTTGCGTATAAAATACTTCATTTGCCACTTGTTTTATTCATTTCTCCACGGAACTTTTCTGTACGACATTTTTCCTCTAAACGCTACAAATGTTTTATTAACATAGATTTATTATAATATCCTAATAAATAATACGAGCGCATGTTTATTATTTATTAAAATCGATCCTAATAAGCGTATTATGATGGTTAGTATTTATTAGCATCGATCATAATAAGATTATTAACATGTTTATTATTTACACACAAAAAACGTTTGGGGTATGTTCATGATATTCATTGGTAACAATACATGTTTACCACAGTTGTATTTGACTCTACCACATGCAACGTAATAAATGTGACATAGTATTAGTTTGACAGCAAAACTTTTTCACAATGAGTCTGTTCGACATGCACACATATTTATAAAAACTTGCATGTGGTAGAATCAGATACAACTGTGGTAAACATATATTGTCACCAATGAATATCATGAACATACCCCAAACGTTTTTTGTGTGTATTATGATAACGAAGTTAATAAACGCCATTTGCAATTTTGCGGAATATTTTCAAATAAATATTTCCCCGTTGGGGGAACGTAATTCGACATTTTGTGCCAAATAAAAAAATTTTGTGTGTTAAGTAATATTCACTTTGACAGACTGAATTTACTAGATTTTTTGACGCTTTTTAACATACAATAGATGTCAATGTCAAAATATATGACAGATGAATAGATATAAAGTTAGTAACAAATACGAAATTATTAAGGTATACAATCAATACTTCACATTTTGGTATTGATATATTGGGAAAAGGTGTTCTCAGAATCAAGAGCTACAACTTAACTACAAACAGTATGTATGGATTTTCATTAGGAAGTCAAATAAAAACTGAAAATATTGTGCTAAAAATGTTTAAGACGCATGTTTATGTCAACATTGTTCTCAAAAAATTTTGTTCGAAAAACTTAGGGCCCCAAAGAAATCTGGGAACGCAGAAGTGATTGTTTTTCAATTCTCTACAATCCCTCCAATTTTCGTCGGTGTTTTCGCAAAACTCTTTTTTTTTTGTTCCACAGAAGTCGTCAGAATTTCAGCCAATGCATTGAAGCACTGTAAAGAAAAAATAATATTAGTAGAGGATTGGAAAGAAAATTCTTTAATTAATGAAGAATAATTTACGTTAGTTGCTTTATCAATTGCTGTTGCAACTTTACCGATCGCTTCCTCTATGCTATCAGTATATACTTGATGCGTACGTTGATTTGGGTTTGATGAGTTTGAACTGTAGGAAGTACGGGAGTGCGTTCGAGACCGAGTGCGAGAGTGAGTACGAGTACGATGAGAGTGATGTCGGGTGACTGTCATAGGTCCCACAATTCCGTGTAATTTCTATGGTATCTATGGATGTTCCGTAGGCACTTCGTTCCAATTTCATGAATGAAATTTACGTATGGAAATAACGGAATTACATTGGTATCCGGAATTGATTAGTCAAGCTCACAAAATAATTGAACGGTTTAGAGTGAAAATGTCATGTAGAAAAGTTGTGCGGAAAAATGTTATTACTCAGTGTATTCAACATACAAAAAACAACAACAAATACAATAACATATAATAACATTTTTCTGCGCAACTTTTCTGCATGACATTTTCACTCTAAACCATTGAATTTTATGATGTGATTGTTGTATAAGTTTACCAAACCGAATGGTTTGGATTATAGCGATTTTAAAAGAATATAATTTAAATGTTAGAATTTAATAGCGAAAAACCAATATTATGCGTCATATTCCACAAATTAGGAAAACTGTATGGTTGCAATTGAGAAAATAAATAATCTTTAATTCTGGAACAATTATTAATTTTTATTTGTTAAGTTACAATTTCAAAGTATTCACAAAATTCCAAACTAATTTTATCGCAGAAATACTAAATATAATTTATATTGTCTATTTTCTTTAAAAAAAAAACGAAGAAAAACTTTACTTCCCCTTATCCTTCATGGTATTTCCTTAAAAAAATAGAAAAAAATGTTTCAATAAAATCATAATTTAAAATCACTATATAAAATTAGAATATTATTCATTTGGGTGGGTCAAATATTTTGGTGTAAATGCATCATCGCGATTCAGATTCTATGGGTTTCCTTCCCAGAAATTTTCCCCACTAGAGCATAGTCGAATTCTCAAAACCGAGCCTCCCAAATTTTCAAGCAAGATATTTTGCTCAAATATTCAAAAACACACATTGCAATGTTAAAAAACGTGTTTTTTTCCTCTAACCAAATATGTATACGGGGGTTTTTGGGGTCTAGAAATCCATTTTTAACATTAATTTTTATTTTTAAGTGCCGCCAAAAGGCGCTTCCGTACGAATTTACACATTTTGCCGCCTTTTTTGCGGAAAATTTACCAAATTATTTCGAAAAACGACCAATATTTGACATTCTCATAATGCAAAACATAATTTAAAATAGCCCAAAATATTCAACGTTGAAAATTAGGGGGGGGGGGGGGGTATTTATACTCAACCTATATCGATTTAATTCAATTTAAAACAAAAAAAAATGCCTTTTTAAATTTTAATCTCTGAATGAACAAAGCATTTTTTTTCTTTCTTTACTTCATTTTTTTATTTGAAAAATTCCAATTAAGGAGTAAAAAAATAAAGAATTTAAATAAAATGAAAAAAACATAAAAACTTATTCTAATAATACAATTTCAAAATACGCATAACGTCTTTTTCAATACGTTTGAAGACAAATTGAATGAAACGCCATCACACTATGACATGTGTGACAGCATGCTTTTTCATTTACTGGCTGTGTTCATTCTCGTTTGAGCGTCAGTGTACACAATAAAGTTGGAAACAAATTAATTCAAGTAAATCAAAAGGTATATGTTAAAAAAATGTGTGATATAAATATTTTAAAAAAGTCGCAAATCTCAGATTTATATTAAACAGAAGTGTATAGTGTAATATAGGAAAAAGTATTTTGTTTTGTGCATAAAAAAAGGCTGCCGGTCATAATTTCTCCGGTCAGAATTTCTCCATTGATTCGGTCATAATTTCTCGGCCTAGGCCTAGCGGCGGAAATTTTTATTTACAATGAAATATATGAATGAATTTTTTGGATAAATTATGAATCAATGGAGAAATAAAATGTTGCCGGAGGAATTATGACCGTTTTGGAAACGGTCAGAATTTCACCATTGATTCGGTCATAATTTATCCGTCGATTTTGTATGGGAGGAATTATGACCGGAGAAATTATGACCGCGCACCATAAAAAAATGTCTCAAATACGAAGAGCATCAAACAAAAAAAAAATATAAAATACACAAGGAGAGACGTTTTCTATACTAAATACACGGTAGGCATCTGTGTTGAACGAACGAAGTGTATGTCTCTTTCCCACTCTTCACACACTTCGTTCGCTCAACACAAACACTGTTACACAAAGAAAATTGGTAAAATAACTAGTTTTAGATGACTCCCCTAATCAGGAAGAAAAATGTTCGGCAACAACTTCTGTAGTGATATGAATGAATTATCCCTATTTCCAGATATTGTGGCGGAGAAAAGCAGGCTCGCTAACTGTTCTTTTCTGAGTTCGATGTATGCATTTTACTACATATGTGATTTCACATGCCCATTAATTTGCACCAGTCGCATCCTTTCGGTTATCTTTGTAAGCCCAGTGACAACGAGCACAGAAAACGAAATCTTCTAATACAAGTACAGAGCTTTCCTACCCTGGTAAGCAGTCTATATAGCCCTGTACATTTGTATGTGAGTCTCCCCGTTAAGTGCCATCTAAACGAACAAACATAAATTAGATTCACCAACATTTGATACTGAATCTGAATAAAAATTGATTATGTGTAAAAATAATTAAATATTTATGTACAATAAAATATTTTTCATTATTAAATTATCGAAATATAAATATTTTTGAAATAAAATAATAAAAACACTTCATTGAGAAATTAAAAATACAACTAAAGCAAAACAAACTATTTATATTAAGTCTCCGCATGTTTATTCGATTGGCGTGTTTTTATTATTTTATTTCAAAAATATTTATATTTCGATAATTTAATAATGAAAAATATTTTATTGTACATAAATATTTAATTATTTTTATATAATTACACATAATCAATTTTTATTCAGATTCAGTATCAAATGTTGGTGAATCTAATTTATGTTCGTGAGTTTAGATGGCGTTCGGGAACGTATTTGAATTTTTTTTCTCACTGCATAGCTCCCTAGGAGCTTTCCCAATAAAGGAATTTTATTAGCCCCGACTTGTAATACTCAGCCCGAACTGAACCTTTTGCCGGCGTACCTGGTACAATTAATCCTGACGCGATAAATTGTTATGCTTCTTCGACAGTTATTTCGTCATCGCTAGAATCATCGTCGCGAAGATAATGTAATTGTTGGCGCCATCGCTCACGTCACGTATATGTCACCATAGCATCTTTAGCTGCCTTCTTCACACCTTGATTTTTCTTTACATTTTTTCCATTTTGAGCAAATCCAGTTAACAAATGCTTATGGTACTGCAGTAGACACCGTTTACTTTTCTAAAGTGTCCGGACAGTCCGGACAGTCCGGACAATGAAATTTGAAAGAAATATGTTATTATATCTGTCCGGACATTCCGTGTTGTCCGTCCGTCCGACGGACTCAAGAGTTCGGACGGACGGACGGACATAGTTTATGTCCGTTTACACCTCGACTCACGTGATTGTGACATTTCTGATCGACTATACATTCAAGGCACACAGAGAATCTTGTGGAGAAATGTCTATCCGTTATGCGGATAGAATATGAATCTAGCCGTCTTTTACACAAATTTCCTTTTTTAGCCGTAAACTAGGGAAAAATGTTAGAACGAATACGTGTGTTTTCTATACGTATATATGTGAATTCACGAATGTATACGTGTATTGGTGAATTTGTTTCAAATTTTCGAATATAGTACCGAATGCTTCAAATTCTCTATGTGAATATGCGAATACGCGAATATGCATCCTAATACGTTCTACCGTTTTGTAATTGTGTAAGAATGAGAAACTTTCCAATTGATTTTTCTCAGTTATCCGATAGGAAAAACGGGAAAATAAATGAATTTTCGACTATAGGTAATAAAAATTCGAGACCTATTGACTAGAGATGTCACTTGCCCACGCTGATCCATGGATTCCCAGGATTTAACCTGAATTAAAGAGCTTTCTATATGGAATTTCAGTAAAAATCGGTGTGCATATTTTTATATGAAATTTCAAATAGGAAACTCTGGAATTCAGGCCAAATCCTGATTAGCCATGTATCAGCTTGGGCAAGTGACATCTCTAATCAATAGGTCTCATTTTTTTTTACCTATAATCCAAAATTAATTTATTTTTCCCATTTTCCGATCGGAAAACCGTGAAAAATGAGTATAACACAACGTTGTACACAAACACGGTATTGCTTGTGTTTTCAATGAAGGCGCTGTTATGTGATAGTTCTTTGCTTAATAACCTGTTGTTGTTTTGTGATGAGAAGCGGCGCAGCTCTTATTATAGATCGCATAATTATTATTATTATTGTGTTTATTAATGGGCGCAGTTATTATAATAATTATTATTGAAAAAAGTGGTAGAATTAGTTAAATTCTCCTATAAAACGGCTAGATTTGTATCCTATCCGATAAACGGATAGATATTTCCACATAGGATTCTCTCTTAAGACTGCAGTCTTAAAGAAGATTTTGATGGAAGCTCCGAACGTGAACGCGATGTTGATGGATGTTCCGAACGTGAACACGAAGGCGTTGGTAAAGGTGAACGCGAGCGCGACTTTGAACGCGCAATTGAATTCGAACGCGAACTTGAAGAGGTTGAATCAGATGAAGAACTTGAGTCGGAAGAACTATCATCATTCGAACCCTTTTCACTTGAAGAGTTCTTGTTTGTTTTCTCCTCTTCACAGAAATGTGTTGGTCTTCAATCTTTTGATTTAAATATGAACACAAACAAATAAAGATGTCTACTGTTATGTGTTCATATTTAATTCAGCTGATAGACTCAACACAGCTCACGTGAAGAGGAGAAAAAAAAAACATAGCAATTCCATTGTCGTTTTATTGCTTTATTGCTTAATTACTCCATAGAGTGAGAAATACAAAGATCGTGTGCTGCTGTGCCGTTGAACATTTTCGTTTCTTCTCGTTTCTTTTCTTCTCTTCACTTAACTGTTGTCTATTCGAATATTATTTGCTTTAAATATGAACACAACCAATTAAAGTGGCAAAACGAATAGAATCGATAATCATTTCTTTTTCATTTGTTTCGTCTCTTTACTTTGTGTTCATATTTAAACCAACTGATAGTCGAAAACGACGACACAGTTCACTGAAGAGGAGAAATAAGATATACCAATTGCATTGGTTTTTTCTTCATTTCACTTTTAGTCAAGCTATTGCATGGTTCACTAAACCACTGTGGAATTACTTGTGAAAATGCACCAGATTTTTTTTATTTCAACAAAAATTTTTGTTTGTTATTTTGTTTCAAAACATTTTGATTTTTTTTTTTTTTTTCGTGAAATTACACAATGGATGTTTTTGAGTTTCATGTCAGTGATAATGATGTCGCCTGCAGTGAAAATACATGCAAAGAAAAAGATATTCCGACTAAAGTTTTTCTTGATTTCGAATTTTTAAGTGGTGAAAAAAACAATTCTAAGTTATTATCCACAAAATGTGATCGTCATTTATTCACAAAAAATGATTTCGTTAAAAATGATATTAAGTACCGTTGCTGCGATAGAACGTACCGTGCAGGAGTTATTTATTGTCCAATTTCCAATAACTGCTTCCGATATTCGTCCTCTCCAACACAATATCATTCGAACAGTACATCTATTGAAAGTGAATATTGGAATTTGGTTGCATTAAATGAAATGCGAAGAAGATGTAGCAATTTGGCATCCATAGCGGGCGGCAAATGCTTAGCAAACGTGCGCTCTATTTTTGTTGCTGTTAAACAAGAGTGTGTATTTTTTTCCCAATTTTCAAAATGTAATATCAATTTATCAATCAATTTAATTTAATATCAATTATTTTCAACTTTTTTAGTTATTCCAAATGCACTTTGGCATATGACAAAATTCAAAAAAGTTTGCAACGTATAAAGAACGGCGTTTTGTCACGGAATCCGTCCACGGTGCAAGAAATTTCAAGCGCATTTCAAAATCCATTTATAATGAAAACATTTGGTTTTTCTTTTGGAAATGATGTGCAGTAGTATAGTTGTGTACATTTCGGGAATACCGGTTTTTTGTGGGCGTGGCTTGGGTGTGACCTTGGACCAGTTTTCCATTGAAATGTACACAACTATATTTTTGCTCCACCTCCACCTCTTTCTCATTCTCTATCTCCACCTCCTTCTCATGATCATTCCCCACCTCCTTCTCCTGATCATTCATCATCTTTTCTTCTTCTTCTTCTTCTTCTTCTTCTTCTTCTTCTTCTTCTCATCCTCTCTCACTATCTCACTCTTTCACACACTCTTTCATTCTCTCACTCTGAAATGAGTTGGAGCAGCAGCGATCGTTCGCCTTCGACTGCTCAATGCAAACTGATTGTAAACTTGTTCATTTCTTGTATTAAATCTAGAACTGAAGTTGTGATTCCAATGAGATAAACCTGTTTTTCCATGTTTTCCGTTCTTACTCTTCTCTTTCTCTTTCCACATGAATGTCAGTCATCATTTTGGCGGTAAGCTGATTATAATAGTTAGTACTGTAGCTGATAACTCTTTTCTTCAAACAAGTCAAATAATAATTTCCATTTTTAAAATAAACGGATATTTATCTGGTCATGGTAAAAATATTTTCACATTGAATTACGCAAGAAAATAATTTGAATGCATATATTTAAATAGAAAAATCACACTTTTAATTCGAAATTTCACAAATATTCATTTGTAATAACCACGTTCTTTCGCACGTTTTTTTTTTTTTAATTAAAGGATCAAATGGAAAAGATATGTAATGCATTCATGGGTGCTAGATCATTCGAAATAACTGATCCTCCAACAATCTCATCCGAGGAAATACCGTCAATTTTGGTAGAAAAATTTGATCAAAATCCAAATAATAAGCGGAACGAAGCGGTTTTGCGGAAAAATGGTTTAGCGGGAGGTATTTATAATATTCATTTTATCATTTTTTTGTCAGCGATGAGATGGACAATGAATGCATTGTCAACAATTAGCTCTCGACGTAGTTTACACATGAAATACATGCTTCCATCATACGACACTGTTGAATATGAAGCAATTAAATGCAATAATCGTCGTTCAGTTTTTTCGCAGGAGGAATATTGATACAAAATTCAAATGGATATTGATACAAAAATGATGTTTTAATATTTTCTCATATTTATTAATAGTAAACCAAAGTGTCACAATTGGTCCATTTTGCATTTTAATGCTTGAAATTCTAGACCCTGATGCGATATCTGGATCATCGGACACATCCCCAGAGAGTTCCGTTGGCTCGCCAATGTCTGTGGACATGATTTCAGATGATGTTTCTGGTTCGCCTATGTCGACTTCAATGTCACCATCTGCTAATTCTTAGATGGTATTATGGATCTTTTTTATGGAAAAATTCCGGATAATTTAAAAATCATGTTAAACTTATTTTTGTTTTCATAACATTTCATAACGTCAATTGAATTTAATTCCGAAAGTTTAAAGTTAGGTATTTTGTCACGAAAGCTGTTTTCTAAACGTAGAAGCAAACAAAGCAATTTTACGTATATCATATTTTTTACAAAAGTATTAATTTAGCAATATTATTTTATATTTATTTTGCTGATGCTTTTGATTTGATTCCGTCGGACAACCTAATATACATGTTAAAAAAATAGATAAATTATAGAATTGAAATGAAATGTCAGATAAAATATTTACTTTTGTTGGAATTGACATAGAATCACATTCAGTGTCTTCATAAAATTATGAATAAATGCTAAGTATAAAATTTATTGTCCAATCGGAAAAATTCACTTATTGGAAATTCATTTCAAAGTCGTTTTTCATGGAAATTCACACCAATTCTAAATTCACCATTAAATTCAAATGAAATGAATATACAAGCACACTTGATGAAATGAACAAACATAAGAGGGAAAATTGAATATATATCAAGTGGAGTATTTGAACGAAGAAAATTCAATTTGAATATGCACCGATTAATATTTGAGTAATAATCACAAACAGTAGGGAAAATACAATCGATATTTTTTCTAGATCTATCAATAATACAATCGATATCGGAAAACAATTTCCTCCCATTCACATATAAATGGCATTAAAAAAAGAGAAATCAACGCATAACACGTCAAAGTCGTTTAAATGCCCAAATAATATTTATGGAATAATCACTTACTAGATGGTTAAGTGATATAAACAAACAAACAAGCAAACAAAACATCCTTACCAACATCCAACAGGCATATCGGATAAAAAAGGAAAATGGTTTCATGGAAAATGCAAGAGATTGTGATTTCAGTTCAAATAAATTTTTCAAGATGAATGTTATATTTTGATCACATCGAATTCGTAAATAAATTTCTTTCACAATGGCACCGATAAAATTGCAAAAAAGTCTGATGTCGTCTTTTTGTTTCCATTTTGTTTTATTTTTTCTTTTCTTTTACAAAAATGTCCTTTCCTAAATGTTGTATTCTTTTTTTTACGATTGCTGAATGCTTAGAATATCCAACATGTAAATAGTAACTGAATCGTCATTAGGCTTACATGGGTAAGTATAAGGCAACGTGCTCATGATACCATTTTCGAATGATTGATAAATTTATTTTAAGCATGAAATTCAAACAATGGCTGAATTAAGTCCTATTCAGTTTGATCTTACTTTAAATGGAAATGAGTTATGCATAACTGTAAGTGTTATGTGTATTTGCTTGCTTTTCGGTTTATTATTTACTTTTTTTCTCTTCAAGTGTTTTCTAAATCATTTTTCATTTTAAATAAATTGCATCATATATTGTGACATAAAAACTAGTAAATAAATGGAATGTTATAATTTAAATGTTGTGAGATCAAAATTAATAACTTCAATACTCAAAGCAACCTTATATTATAATAATTTAAAGAACCTCGATCGAATAAATTATATAATCTGAAAGAAAAAAAACCAAAAAACTCAAACCAAAACTAAGCTTAACATGATTGTATTGTTTTATTTCTGAAAATAAATTTATTTTTCTCTTCTAAAAGTAATAAAAATAGTCGAGGTATGCGAGTCTCATCATACGATCCAGAGGATCCAAGTTCACATACATTACAATCAATAGGCAATTTGGGAAAAGGTGGCTATGTCGAACCAAGAACATTGGGCAATCAAGGAAAATTTATGCCCGGCAGTCAGACCAGCAGTCGGATATTGGAATCATTGAGATAATTGCAAATGCCAACAAAATCAGCACGATTGAAATTAAGGCGATAACCATTTGAATCCCTGGTCCGGTCATTTGAAATATGATTGTTATCATAAATAATAAGTAGTGGCGGATGATGGATGTCAATTTTTGTCAATGGATATGATTCAAGGCCATTATTATTGAATTTATCATTGATTTAATTGTAGCCCAAACAGAGAATTTCCCGTAAAAAATCAGCAGCAAATGGAAGAGAAACATTGACCTGTAACATTACGTCCAAATCTTCATTCAAATTATCGTCCGGCGTAATCCAATCCACTAAGGGAATATTGAAATCACCCAGAACAAAAATAGAGTCTGAATGTTCAAGGTGAATAGATTTTATGGCATTTAAGTGTTTATAGTAAATTTCCGATGATGACGATGGTGGAATGTAAGCAGCATAAACATAAATCTTTGATTTGATCGAACGATGAATGACAACACAAGTAAATTCAATATCATCAATACCATTGAGATGAACAGACGTAGATGAGAGATCATTTCGAATCGCTATCAACGTACCACCACCCAGTTGAAGTGATGAACCAGTGGATTCACGATCAGTGCGATAGATGATAAATGAGTTGTCAAAATATTCAGATGAATGAAATGACTGATTTAACCAAGTCTCAGTGAGCACAATAATAGAAAAGTCAGATGATGCAGAGTTGGCGAAGAATTGCTTCTGTTTTGACCGTAGATCACGTACATTTTGATAGTAAATGGACAATTGCTTTACTTCGGATTTGGAGATTCTTTTTCCAGTGTTTTCTTCGGCGATATGTTTGGCGATGACAGATCCGTTAAATTCTCGTTTGAAATCGTTAATCGTTTGCTTCTTTTGTTTAAATTTTCCATTGATGGAAACATGTCGTCGAAGGTTTGTTTTGGTAACTGTGTAAATTCGCGCACTAATACATTCTGTGGCCACATATTAGGGTCGCACACAATTTCAAAATCATCATTGTTCAGCTCGATTTTAATTTTAGCATTTATTCATAATTTTATGAAGACACTGAATGTGATTCTATGTCAATTCCAACAAAAGTAAATATTTTATCTGACATTTCATTTCAATTCTATAATTTATCTATTTTTTTAACATGTATATTAGGTTGTCCGACGGAATCAAATCAAAAGCATCAGCAAAATAAATATAAAATAATATTGCTAAATTAATACTTTTGTAAAAAATATGATATACGTAAAATTGCTTTGTTTGCTTCTACGTTTAGAAAACAGCTTTCGTGACAAAATACCTAACTTTAAACTTTCGGAATTAAATTCAATTGACGTTATGAAATGTTATGAAAACAAAAATAAGTTTAACATGATTTTTAAATTATCCGGAATTTTTCCATAAAAAAGATCCATAATACCATCTAAGAATTAGCAGATGGTGACATTGAAGTCGACATAGGCGAACCAGAAACATCATCTGAAATCATGTCCACAGACATTGGCGAGACAACGGAACTCTCTGGGGATGTGTCCGATGATCCAGATATCGCATCAGGGTCTAGAATTTCACGCATTAAAATGCAAAATGGACCAATTGTGACACTTTGGTTTACTATTAATAAATATGAGAAAATATTAAAACATCATTTTTGTATCAATATCCATTTGAATTTTGTATCAATATTCCTCCTGCGAAAAAACTGAACGACGATTATTGCATTTAATTGCTTCATATTCAACAGTGTCGTATGATGGAAGCATGTATTTCATGTGTAAACTACGTCGAGAGCTAATTGTTGACAATGCATTCATTGTCCATCTCATCGCTGACAAAAAAATGATAAAATGAATATTATAAATACCTCCCGCTAAACCATTTTTCCGCAAAACCGCTTCGTTCCGCTTATTATTTGGATTTTGATCAAATTTTTCTACCAAAATTGACGGTATTTCCTCGGATGAGATTGTTGGAGGATCAGTTATTTCGAATGATCTAGCACCCATGAATGCATTACATATCTTTTCCATTTGATCCTTTAATTAAAAAAAAAAAAACGTGCGAAAGAACGTGGTTATTACAAAATGAATATTTGTGAAATTTCGAATTAAAAGTGTGATTTTTCTATTTAAATATATGCATTCAAATTATTTTCTTGCGTAATTCAATGTGAAAATATTTTTACCATGACCAGATAAATATCCGTTTATTTTAAAAATGGAAATTATTATTTGACTTGTTTGAAGAAAAGAGTTATCAGCTACAGTACTAACTATTATAATCAGCTTACCGCCAAAATGATGACTGACATTCATGTGGAAAGAGAAAGAGAAGAGTAAGAACGGAAAACATGGAAAAACAGGTTTATCTCATTGGAATCACAACTTCAGTTCTAGATTTAATACAAGAAATGAACAAGTTTACAATCAGTTTGCATTGAGCAGTCGAAGGCGAACGATCGCTGCTGCTCCAACTCATTTCAGAGTGAGAGAATGAAAGAGTGTGTGAAAGAGTGAGATAGTGAGAGAGGATGAGAAGAAAGAAGAAGAAGAAGAAGAAGAAGAAGAAGAAGAAGAAGATGATGAATGATCAGGAGAAGGAGGTGGGGAATGATCATGAGAAGGAGGTGGAGATAGAGAATGAGAAAGAGGTGGAGGTGGAGCAAAAATATAGTTGTGTACATTTCAATGGAAAACTGGTCCAAGGTCACACCCAAGCCACGCCCACAAAAAACCGGTATTCCCGAAATGTACACAACTATACTATTAATATTGAGTGTGAATATAGAAATGGAAACAAAACTAACAAAACAGAACAAAATGAATGCCATAAAAAGAGAAAAAAAAATTCTTGTTTCATTCGTTTTGTTCGCATAGTACAGATATTCACATTGCAATGCATACAATGGCATGTATTCAATGTTGAGCCTAAATATGGAAATCATAATAAAACGCATGCAATGAAAAGACAAAGAAAATTTGTTGTTTCATTCGTTTTGTTCGCATTGTATACGAAAAATAACAAAAAAATGGGAAAAAAATGAATTTTGTGTGCATACCAACAGCTTTCCGAGAGTTTCATATACGTTTCCCATGTAGATGACATAAAAAATATTGTTACTGTTATTGCCATAGTGTGCAGATCAACGTTACTTCTGCATTACCGATTTTAAATTTTTCAATAGATGGCGCATGGTTGTAGCATCGGAATGTCACTAATACTTATGAAAATCAATATAGTGTATTCTTATTTGAAATTGCGCATATCATCATTTAAATTGCGTCATTCACTTTGGCAACCAGAATTTGGATGAAATAAATAAAACTCAATCAAAAATTAAGTAAGTAAAAAATATTTTTCCAATTAATTGTGTTTCGTTTGAAAAGGATCAGTGGTTTGTTGAAAAAAGTATTTTTATTTGTTTGAAAAAAGCGTTTGGATTTGTTTCAAAATTGAATTTTGATTTAAATTCATTTCGATTGTGAAAATTAGTTCAGTAACGTTTGTTTCAGTATCGTTTGTGTTTTTAAATGACAATATCCAATTTTATTTTGGCAAGAAGAAGATGGTTATCACCAGTCATCTCATTCGTCTCTCCTCTTAGCTGCGTGCTCTTTCGTATCTCATATAAATAGGCGCTCTTTCCGACTACAGAGCAGAGTTGCTATTTGCGTATGTATGCATGTGCGCTTGTGATTGAGTGAGAGTATATGATATACACAATAACGCATTCACTCAGTCACGATCGCACACGCATACATACGCAAATAGCAACTCTGCTCTATAGTCGGAAAGAGCGCCTATTTGTATGAGATACGAATGAGGACGCAGCTAAGAGGAGAGGCGAATGAGATGACTGGTTATCACTTTAATTTAAGTATGATTAATGCTTTAACTGATTAGTGTCAATAAATAAGTTAATATGTAATAATTTAATTTCACACATGCATTTTGAATATTTTTAATGGATTATTTGAATTATTTTCATTGTAGGTGTTGAAAGTGGTAAAAAAATCAGTGCAATGAACTATTATTCGTATAGATTTATGATTCGGCAAAACGATTTCAATTATCTTTTGAAATGTAGGAGGCTTGTTAATCAGTATGCAGTAGATATGTTCGCTAAAATTGAAGCCGAAAGGTTAAATTATATTCGATATAATCAAAAGAAATTAAAATGTGAGGAATATATACATTTGAGAGACGCAATTCAGAATGATGTAAATATTAATGATATTGGTAAATTGACTATTTTTCCATTAACATACACCGGAAGTCCACGTCACATGCATGAATATGCGCAAGATGCTATGGTATATGTACGACAATATCATCGACCAGATTTATTCATCACTTTCACATGTAATCCTCAATGGACTACAAAATTAATATGATGCATGATAATAAATTTGTCGTTTATAATTTGTGCATATTTTGTGTATAATTCATGTACGATTTTTGGTGCACATTTTATGCACATTCATGGACCTAAAATATATACAATTTATGCATTTTCTGTACAATTTTCGTGCACATTCTAGGCTCATTAGACGTTACATTTCTAGGCACAAATAATGCATGTTTGGGTTACAAAAGGCTAATATATCTAAGGCACTAATATCATGATATTAGTGATTTGCTGTGGCATACCGAATTAACAAGATCTCAATTGCATACCATGGCCATGATTCTACACAACAGAAATAATCACTCATTTCAATTTTGAATTTTGAACTTCATGGAATACGGCCCTTAATTAGTCCAATTTGTGCGATCAATCTATTTTTTTTAATTTCTTTCTTTGTATTTTTCACTAAGTGAACCATATTTTCAGGTATCAAACTGCGTTTTTCTACTCTACTTTTAACTTCTTCATATCCAATATTAAGTAATTCATCATTCCCATGGTCTAATTCGCTGTACGTAACTTTTTTCTGAATTTGATTTTCTATTTAACTTGAATACTTCTCGTATGCTTCAGTTAAAATTGCATCCTCATTCGGAAAATCTTTTTCAAACACATCGTGAATAGTTCCAATAAAAAACTTTCTCTTTTTCAAAGACTTTTTTGTTCTTAACAGTTTGGATGCAGAAAATGTACTGGTTTTAATCCATAGCTATGGACATCATAGAAACATAAACTATATGTATTATACTCGAACATAGTCCCGTAGGAAAAAATTCGCTACAAGGACACAAGTTATTTCAAATTTGAAACGAATTCACTCATATGAGTAATTTCTCTTTAATATATGAGTTATTTCATAGTGAATATATGAGTAAATTCGGTATGAGTAGATTCATAGCGCCTTTGCTGTGAAGAAATTAATGGCTAATTCGATTGAAGCAACAATTTTGTGTGGCAAATTCAAGGGTGAAGACGTTTTAATTCCGAGAATTCCAATGATTTCAAACGATTTGCCATTCGATTTCAAACGACTTCAATTTCCAATACGATTGGCTTTTAGTATAAACACACAAAAATATTTGACAATTCGTGTACAAATTTGTTTTATATTGTGTGCCCTGCGAAGAGGGTTTTAGCTAGAATATATGGTGCGCGGTCATAATTTCTCCGGTCATAATTCCTCCCATACAAAATCGACGGATAAATTATGACCGAATCAATGGTGAAATTATGACTGTTTTCAAAACGGTCATAATTCCTCCGGCAAAATTTTATTTTCACGGAGAAATTATGACCGAATCAATGGAGAAATTCTGACCGTTTCCAAAACGGTCATAATTCCTCCGGCAACAGTTTATTTCTCCATTGATTCATAATTTATCCAAAAAATTCATTCATATATTTCATTGTAAATAAAAATTTCCACCTCTAGGCCTAGGCCGAGAAATTATGACCGAATCAATGGTGAAATTATGACCGGAGAAATTATGGCCGGCAACCAGTATATATATATAAATGTGTTTATAAGCGATATAACTGTGCCAGTACAAATAAACGATAGCAAAAATGTTCAAGTTGCACCTCCTATAAATGATGAACTAAATAATTTTGTTAGCGGTCGTTATATTGGATCGACTGAAGCAGCTTGGTGAATATTTGAATATAAGATGCATTATCAGACTCATTCTATAATGCGATTAGATATTCATTTACCAAATTCCCAAATGCTAATTTTCCGGCCAGGAGATGAAAGGTTGGCATTGGAAAATAAAAAATGGCGTCGTAGACAAAGAGGAGCAGTAATTAGAGGATAAAGTAATTGGAAGAATGTATTCCATTTTTTCAAAGAATATTGAATTATTCCATTTAAGAAACATACTTTTAAATGTAAAAGGTCCTAAATCATATGAAGATTTAAGGACCTACGACAATGTTATTTATAATACTTTTAAAGAAGCATGCCAAGCAAGGGGAATAAGTAATAACTCTAATGAATGGAGAGATTGCTTATTCTAAGCTAAAATTTTGATTCATCAAAGCAATTAAGAGAATTATTTTCATTTATTTGTGCATTAAATTTACCAAATAATGCATTAGAATTATGAAATGAATTTAAAGATGAATTTAAAGATGACTTTAGTGAAGATAATAATTATTCTTTGCATTATAATGCAAGGAATTTTCCCATTCATATTGCATACAATTGGGCATTATTGGACATTGAGGATATTCACATAGTTCATAATTTGAATTGCGAAATATTTGGTTTGCCAATTCCAATAGCAATTCAAGGTGATTTAATTGATGAAATGGATCCTATTGAACAACAATTTCTTTTCGATGAAATGTATCATAGTGTAAATAATGAACAAAAATTAATCGTTGACCAACTATTAAGAGAGGTGGAATTTCACGATACTGGTTGCAATGTATTTTGTTTGATAGCACATGCTGGTTGTGGTAAAACATTTGTACTAACAGCAATTATACATAGAAAATGAATGCAATGAATTTAAAATGTATTTCAACAGCAACTTTGCATAATGCATTCAAATTGCCCATTCCCATTTTGGACAATTCTACTTCCAATGTTACACCCAATAGCAGTCATGGCAGATATTTAGCTTCTGTTTTATTGATAATAATTGATGAAATTTCAATGTGGCCCAGAATTATTGATAAATTGTTTAAAGATCTAACCACAGATGAAATAAATTAAACAAAATTGTTTGGTGGCAAAACTGTATTATTATGTGGTAGTTTTAGGCAAATTTTACCTGTTATTCTACATGGATCTAGATCTGTTTTAGTTGAAAATTGTGTGACGAATTGGGATGAATTTCATTCATTCCATAAGCACACTTTAAATCAAAATATGAGAGCCAGACTAGACGAAATTGAATTTATAAATTATTTGAAATTGTTAGGAGACACAAGTCAACAAATGAAGTAATTAATTGTGCAATTCTGGCTCCAACCAATGAAGACTGCAATTTAGTCAATGATGAAATTTGGATAGAATTCATGGTGATGCAAGTATTTATTGTAGTTACGATAAAATTATTGAAGAAGATGGGATAAATGTAAATGATTTTCCAATAAAATATCATAAATTGTCATTAAAAGTAAATTCTATTGTCATGTTAGTTAGAAAAAATATTTTTGGGTGCCCTTAATTTTTTGACCGATTACAATTCTTTTACGCATAACATTTTGTGTGCGGAAAAGTAACATCATAGTCGTCTGGAAACAGTTCTATGCTATAATTAGTCTCATCCAAATGAGTCTCACACAACATATATAATTTGAAATTACAGATGTGCCAAATCGATATGTTAATAAAAATGTTATTATCATAATAATTTATTAGTTTGTTATTATTTATTAGAATCGATCTTAATAAGCGTATTATGATGGTTAGTATTTATTAAGATCGATCTTAATAACGTTATTAACTTGTTTATTATTTATTATAATAACGAAGTTAATAAACGCCATTTGCAATTTTGCGGAAGATTTTTGCAACTAAGTCATTAAAGCGTATGAGTAAAAGCAAGATAGCATGAGATCGAAATTTACCAATAGTGATTTGAGCGATAAAAAATGCGCATCTTATCAAATCGAACATACCAGATGAAATGGCATGTAAAATACTACATCAGAATAGAAAAAAAATTTTTTGATTTTTTTTCGATTTTCAGCGATTTTCAATTAGTCGCAATAGAAGGTTGTATGAAAACAATGGACAGGCATTGGATGTGTTTGTTCTTTGTATCACACGGTACTCACGACAACACAATCCTAACCGGCTTCAAATGATTTCATGAAACTGAGTCATACAGTTTTCATACAACCTTCTATTGCGACTAATTGAAAATCGCTGAAAATCGAAAAAAAATCAAAAAAAATTTTTTTCTATTCTGGTGTAGTATTTTACATGCTATTTCATCTGGTATGTTCGATTTGATAAGATGCGCATTTTTTATCGCTCAAATCACTATTGGTAAATTTCGATCTCATGCTTTCTTGCTTTTACACACGCTTTAATGACTTAGTTGCAAAAATCTTCCGCAAAATTGCAAATGGCGTTTATTAACTTCGTTATTATAATAAATAATAAACATGTTAATAACGTTATTAAGATCGATCTTAATAAATACTAACCATCATAATACGCTTATTAAGATCGATTCTAATAAATAATAAACCATTCGCAAGTATTATTTATTAGGATATAGTAATAAATCTATGTTAATAAGACATCTATATTTGAAATCGATGATCAAAAAATTCTGGTATTTTTATCTTTAAGCCATTTACATTACAAGTGAAAATATGGTAAGGTAATGTTCCCTTTATAATGATGAGGATAGTTCATGATTGGATGAGATATTGGCAGAGTTGGCATCGTAAAAAAGTTGCATAGTAGCGACATAAAAACGGTGGCCAGCGGAACTAATACTGGCACAAATTTCCATCAACTCAAATGATGTAGATGTTGTTGTCAATATTTTTGATGAACAAAAAAAAAAAAAAAATTGGATCATTCAAATTTTTTTTAATTGTTTGATTCATTTTTCGTTTTTTTTTTATAATATTACTCTGTTTCTTCTTTTTAAGGCTCTATATCCTAATACCCGATTGCAATCGTCGCCGATTTTTGAATCGGCCATGATCGTGTGAAAAAATCGGCGACGATTGCAATCGGGCCCTAGGAAATAGAGCCTTTACAAATATTTATTGAAAGATTCTTTTTCAATAATTTTATAATTTTATAATTTCTAGTCGCCTCACCGGAATATTTATATAAATTATCCAGACTGTAAAGAAACATATTTAAAGATTAACTAGATTCTAGATAGTTCGCAAAGTATAAATAATGTAACATCATGGAATTTCTTTCTTACAATTCGCCCAATACTAACATCGTTACTGTAAGTCAAATTTGATTTTGATTATAATTTTATTCTTCTTTGATATAAATATGTAAGAAAATCATTATTATATTATTATTACTTGTGGTTATATGAATGAAAAGGAAAAACAATCCAATTATGCCATTCACTTCATCGTTTTGTAGCTGTGGAAATTTCAAAAATAATATTATTTAACATGGATCATTTACACCAATTTAATCTTGTTCATTTCACTTTTCACATTACCGAAAGAAAAAAAAATCCCCCAATATAGACGGATAAAATGCAATACAAGTGTAAAATCAAATGAACATAAATTCAACAGGCGAAACATAAATTCAACAGGCTATAGGGCACTAATGCTTGATTCTTTGGGTTGATAATCTTTAGCCCTAAGCATTTTTTTCGTGTGCCAAGAACTTTTACATAAAGAAGCAAATGGTGAATCTCTATCAAACAAAATATCCAAACTAGTCTGAATTAATGCTGCATCATTGCCTGATTTCATTTTCATTATGTCAAATCTAGTTATGAAATTTAAAATTACGGGAAAATCCGCAATACATTCCAGAAAAGTGATAGCATTACAATCACTGCACTTAATGGACAGTCCACCGAATTTTTCTCCATGGCATTTTTCTTCATTTGACATTTTATAACAACAACAAATATACGTAAAAAAGAATTCAAAAAGAAAATGAACCTAAATTGCAAATTCGTGCATTTTTTCATTACATTTTCTGGCATCCCACGAAAAACCAATTTTTCTAAGTCCGAGAAAAAAAGAACTTAGAAAAATTCGCACAGAAAAATTTTCTAAGTACAAAAAAAAAGAAGAAAGTGGAAAAATCATCAAAGAAACGATATCAAAGCCAGAGCAGTTTTTTTATTATAGACAAATGGACATGCAATTTATCGCTCTTACATTTTTAATTAATTGTGGTTTTCAAATCATCAGTTTGTTAGTTATTTTTGTTTTAAATATTGTTTAAAGTGGTTGTAATCATTTTTACAACTTGTGAGTGTGTTTTCTAGTGATTGATCACATATTTTTCGTATTTAATTTGATTTCTTTCTGGTCAATAAATTGATTTGTGAATTGTGCTGCAATCACCGCTGTCAAAATACAGTCAAACGCTATTGGCTATTAGCAATTCAAAACATTGACTTACAAGTGACGTCACACGCATACTAAGAGGGGCCACAGGGCCGTATTAAGTAATTATTCGGGTCCGTAATTAGGGTTGATCGTAGGGCATCTTTGGGCCACCCAGTGGAGCCCCAGGCTCTATTATCAACACAATGTCTCAGGGAAGGCATGTATGCTCCAGGGACAATTGCCCACCACTGATAATATCTGGACCGAAATTAAAGTGCGCCAAATGTAATAAATTGTGCTACTTGAGATGTTTTGGCATTGAATATGCAGAATACATCGTGGGAAAAGATGATAAAAACCAGAGTCAGGCAAATTACTAATTTGCATTACTCGCTACAATTACAACTAAATAACGCAAAAAGTAATTCCGTGCGTTACTTTTTGCGTTATTTAGCGGTAATTGTAGCGAGTAACGCAGGATTAGTCAAAAAATGTAGCGTAAGTAAACAATGCAAATTATTTGTGTAGTGCGAGTGGAACGAAAACCATGCAAACATGATGAGTGAACGTGACAACTATATGTTTACATGTTTTTCGTTCCACTCGCACTACACAAATAATTTGCATTGTTTACTTACGCTACATTTTTTGACTAATCCTGCGTTACTCGCTACAATTACCGCTAAATAACGCAAAAAGTAACGCAATAAATTTTGTAATGCAAATAAATAATTCGCTACAAATAATGCGCGTTATTAACGCATTTTTTCGTTACTGCCTGACTCTGATAAAAACGAAAGTGATGCTGTGAAAATCAGAATGAACGGTGTCATTATTTATGTGTATTTGTCACAATTGGCTTTCGTTTGTTGCGACGAATCACTCACAATTACTGAAAGGAAAAAAGTGATGAAATTGCCAACCGTTCGTAGTAATTCCAAATCTCGCCAGAAGAACACGGAAACAATTGAACCGATCGCAAAGGAATTAGCCGATGTCAAAGACATTCTCACGTCCATTAAGCTAAAGGTGTCAACGGACACGGACGGACAAATGAAATTGGCCATTTTCGTCTGTCCGTCCGTCCGAAAGTCTATTTAAAATATTCGGACACTCGTCCGACTGTCCGAAGTTTTTTTGTTTCTATACGGACACTCGGACGGACGGACGGACAAGCCATTTGTTCGATCAAAGTTTGGATTGATATCAATGAATGTGACTGAGCCCGCCACCATAATCGATTCGGTTGAAAACATTGAAGTAAAAAAATGTTTAAATTTATTTTTCAATTCCATATATTTCATTGATTTGAATTTTGCACATTTTTCAGGAAGTCGAAGACGTGACAAAAAGACGTGATTCAAGTTTGAATGACCCAGCAAGTTCGACAACAAGACGTGATTTATTCGCGAAAATGAAATGTAAAACATTTTCAACATGAAAATCATAAATTCTATAATAATTAAATTGATATTTTCCTTACTAGCAATGAAGCGTGGTGTATTTTCGACCCATGGAACCACAGAAATTCAAAAGCCTGAATTAAATTTCAGAAAGTTGTCTGCAAAACAATATTCGGAATTAGTTAATGCCATTGAGGCAACTAAACGAAATGTCTTTCGCTACAATAGCTTCGAATGGTCAGATCTGGGCATAGCGCATGATTTAGAGCAGGCCTTAGTATAAGCATGCCATTTTTTTTTTCTGGCGTATTCCGCCTGGCATTTTCCTGGCAATTTTTTTCAATTTCCTAGCAATTTTCCTGGCAATCAAGAATTAGAAATCCGGGCAAATTCCGGGCATAATTCTGAAAGATTTTCAGTCTTACTTACCATTCTCTCAAGATAAAAGGGAAAAAATTTCGAAATTAGTAAGAAAAACATGAATTATCTTATTCCAATATCACAATTCAACTGATTTCAGGCTATAGCGACTGAACACAACGGAGAGAATCGATGAACTAACAATAATCGAATTGAAAAACGTTCCGCATCGAACATCTCTGCTGTCACAAAATCTTCGCCAATCAAATGCAACAGATCACTTTTGTTTTCTAAACATTAAACAATACGAAATCTTTCTCTCTTTCACTCCTAAATATGTCTTATGATTATTTGAATTTTGAAACGACAAGATTCGAATATATTGGATAGTTGTATGTGAGCGTGTCTTTGAGACAGAATTTCTGAATTTGCTGCATAGCCATAAGAGCGATAAAGAACGAATTTTTTTCAGCGAATTCGATAGTTATATTCCCGGGCAATCCCGGGCATTTTGTCCAAAAATACGGGCATCCGGGCCGGCAAGCTGTTTTTCCGGCCAGAGTGCAATTTTTCCGGGTTTGCCCGGGAATTTCCGGGCAATCTGGCATGCTTACCTTAGTACAACAAGGCATGTACCGACCAGCAAAAATACAGCAAATATTTTTGCCACTAATTATCAATTTCGATGGGAATTTTTCCATACAAGAATCAAGTGGCATTGGAAAAACTCTCACGATGATTTTAAGTTTGATGACTCACGTCGATGTTGCAAGTCACAAACTACAAGCGATATGTTTCTGTGCGACGGTCGAATCCACAGATTGCTTAATGATTAAGCAAACGGCGGAAATGAATTCACAAACCATCCAAACGATTGAAAAAAACACAGACATTTTGATTTCTCACGCTAAAAAAACGTCAACTCAAGCAATGGCCCTAAATACTCAACGTAAAAATAACTCGACACCAAAATCGAAAAATTCATCAAATGAAGCACTCGCTGGGTCGTCTTTTGCTAATGCTCTTAGAGCGAACAATACACCTAAGCGGAAGAGAACTGATATCATAAAACAACCACCGAAATATGAAGCACCGCAACCAAAAATCGGCACGAAAACCGACACTAATGGACTCTCGATAATCGAAATGAAACCGAAACTTGAACGGAAAAAACGTGAGGAGAAACCAGTATTTGAGAAGGCAGTTTGGGTATCTCGTTTTAACAAGGAAACCACAAACGATGAGATCTCAAACTACATCACATCAAATTCATCAATCGTTGATAAATCGCGTTTCTCTCTTCACAAACTTGTAAAAAAGGATTGTGACATAAATAAGTTGAGTTTTGTGTCGTTTAAAATCGAGCTAAACAATGACGATTTTGAAATTGTAAGTGACCCAAACATGTGGCCACAAAACGTTCTTGTGCATGAATTCACACAATTACCGAAACAAAAGTTCGAAGACTTGTTTCCTTCGATTGGTCATTTAAACAAGAGAAGCAAACGATCATCGGTTTCATTGGAGAATCAAATGGACCTGTCGTCACCAAACAAATCACCGAAAAAAACACCGGAAAAAAAATCGCTAACTCTCAAGTAAATCAACTGACCATTTATTATCAGAATGTACGTGGTCTCCGTTCAAAACAGAAACAATTATTCGTCAACTCTGCGTCGTCGGATTTTTCCATTATCGTCCTCACAGAAACTTGGTTAAATCAATCATTTTTTTCATTGGAATATTTCAACAGCTCATTTATCGTCTATCGCACTGATCGTGAATCAACTGGTTCATCATTGCAATTGGGTGGCGGTACATTGATAGCGATTCGAAATGATTTTATCTCCACGGCTGTTAATCTAAACAATACTGGTGACATTGAATTTACTTGCGCTGTCATCCATCGATCAAACAAATCAAAGACTTATGTCTACGTTGCTTACATTCCTCCATCTTCATCGGCAGAAATTTACTTCAAACACTTGAATGCAATAAAATCCATTCGCCTTGAACATTCCGACACTATTTTTATTCTGGGTGATTTCAACATTCCCCTGGTGGATTGGATAGTTTCGAATGATGGTGTTAATGATGATTTGAACGTTATGTTACCAGTCAATGTTTCACCTCAATTTGCTGCTGATTTTCTACAAGAAATTCTGTGTTTGGGCTACAATCAAATCAACGACAAATATAATAATAATGGCCGTTTGCTAGATTTAGTGTTCACAAATGATTTTTCGGTTGTTGAAATACTTCAATCAGATCCATTGACAAAAGTTGATATACACCATCCGCCATTACTTCTTATTTATGATGGTGATTTTGCTTCGGACAATCGAAAAAGTGAAACAAATCGCTTTAATTTTAATCGTGCTGATATAACTATTTTGTATTCGATCAACTAATGAAAATTAAGACAAACACAAGTGCTGGTCCAAATGGTATTCATCCCCTTGTATTGAAAAATTGTGCGTCCGTTTTATATGAACCACTTACAATAATATTTAATGAATCACTTCAAACTGGCATATTTCCGAGCGCTTGGAAAAGATATTGTGTTCGACCGATTTTCAAAAAAGACGATAAATCGGACATTAAGAATTACAGATGCATAGCGAAATTAATTACAATCGCTAAATTCTTCGAGCACTGCGTTAATTTCCACCTTACTCGTATCGTATCTCGCAGTTTATCTCCACATCAACATGGCTTCATGAGACATCGCTCAACAACAACAAATTTGATGGAATTTCTACACTACTCCATTGCCGGTTTGAATGCTTCAAATCGAGTGGATGTATTATATCTGGACTTTAGTAAGGCATTCGACCGAGTCAACTACGACATTCTTCTTCGAAAATTAACAGCGTTTCCGATTCCAACAAATATCATCAAATGGTTAAAATCATATCTATCAAATCGCCAAACATTACGTTAAACTGGGAGCTGCTGAATCACCTGATTTTACTGTTAATTCAGGTGTACCCCAGGGTAGTCATATTGGTCCAACGCTTTTCCTACTTTTCATTAACGACCTACCATTGGTGGCATCGAAAAATGTGTTTTTATCAATGTTTGCCGATGATGTTCGAATAGCTAAGATTATAAACAATGATGCAGATACTCTTCAACTCCAATCCTCAATCAACTCAGTAAAGGATTGGTGTGACAATAATGATTTGCATCTAAATCTTGACAAATGCACAATTTTATCAATACACCGTGGAAGAACACAACCTAAACCTTTATACTCTTATGGTGATTACTATTTTGCAAATTCTAGTACACACAAGCAAATATTGGTATAAGTGTCAATGTATTTATTCCAAGCCGGAACAACAAATGGAACACTCCATAATGGAGTAACAATGTATTGGTTTATTCCATTATGGAGTAAACGTTAGAATTATAAACACCAATACGTTACACTTACATTCTGAATGAGCCATACTGAAATGGTATAAATGAATGTTATTTTATTCTACTATGGAGTGAATATGAAATTTGCGGCTGGCCAGGGTGGTTTGGCAAAAATAAATTGTAAAATTCAATCAAAAGAAGAAAAAAAAAACATTCATATATATCAGTTCGGTATAGCTAAAAGAATGTAAGTGTAATGGGTGGGTGTAAGTAAAATTAATCTCATAAATGAAGAACCAAAATAATAGTCAATTAAGAGGGAGTATTTATTGTCGACCAGAAATAATAAATATAAAATAATATTGTATACAGCGAGATTTAGGTGTGTTGATAGATGATAAACTGAATTTTCAAACACACATTGATATGATAAGCTCTAAAGCAAACTCTGCACTGGGTTTTGTGAAACGTTTTTCACGAGATATAGATGATCAAACCACAAGAAAGGCAATTTATTCAGCATTTGTTCAACCAAACCTTGATTATGCTAGTACTGTGTGGCTTAACATATGTTCAACTAAGTCTGATTTCATCGAAAGAATTCAACGTCAATTTTCAATGTTTGCGCTCCAAGAATATCCAAATAATTCAAATAATTACCAAATTTCGCCTTATGATGACTGTTTAAGAACATTGAGTATGATTAGACTCAGTCGACGGAGAATTAACTTTGCGTTATTGTTTCTGTATGACTTGCTTAACGATAGAATTCATTGTCCATTTGTAAAAAAATTGTTTTATTTTTTTAATCCTAATCCGCGTAATTTTCGTAATGCTGAACTTTTCAGAGTTTCAAATGTTTTAAATAGGAATCCAAATGCTCCAATTACGATTATTTGTAAATATGCTAATATTATTAAAGCATTGTTTGTAGAATCTACACACACATTAATTCTACTGTCAAATACACAACTGTCAGTTTGAAATGGCTGGTTTCCAACGAAAGTTGGACATTTCACAATATTTTCTGCACACCAATACATATATATGTGTATATAAAATGCGCAGAAAAAGTTGTGAAATGTCCAACTTTCGTTGGAAACCAGCTATTTCAAACTGACAGTTGTGTATTTGACAGTAGAATTTATGTGTGTGTACCAATAGAAATGAATTTAAAAGAAAATTGTTTGATCTCCCTATTGATATATTCGATAATAATTGTTAAATCGTGATCTCTTTGTAATATTTTTGTTATATATACAGCCAGTTATTGGCGGTGCAATAAATAAATAAATAAATAAAACTGAGAAAATTATTTTTTTTATATTTATACATACTCTCCTCTCGATCTACTCAATAGATATTGTATTTCGACCATTTCGACACCTCTTTTTTTGTTTTTTTTTTTTCATCAATCGGTTTAAATGAATTAAATTTATAAAATATTGCCATGAAGTTGGCAGCGCATTCAAATCACTTAAATGTATTTGATTCATTCAATAGATTCATTCATTTCATACATACACACGGGCTGCATATCATACATAACATACATGCCATGCATACCACATACAAATGGAACTTATATGAACAATGGGAACGATGTCAATGCTTCAAAAAGCCACCATTGTGATAAAGTCGTACATTTGCTGTGAGGTAAGATTATCATATTTTAATTTCAATTTAATATTTTAAGTTCATTATATCAATATTGTATGGTGTCCAAATGGTTCAAGTGCTTTCATACAATTTAATGCAATTTTCATATAAAATTGTGTCGATCGCGTCAGAAGTAATGTAGGTAATGTAACCAAATTTGTTGTCAAATTTAGTACCCAAAATGAGTAACACTTTCATTGGTCGAGTCGGTCGACTCCAATTGATCCAATTTATTTTTGAATTATATTTTCTACCCAAAAATAGTCTTACATTAACAATTGTGTCTATACTAGTTTGGTATCCAAAATGTGGAATTGGCGCTGAATGTAATCAAGATAGTGGCCGTGTTGATTTTATTTCAAACAATCATATCGCAAAATGTCGATGCTCAACTGGACCATGGACTGGTGATTTGATTAGATAAGTTTTTGATAACACTTATATTTCAATCGTTTCGATTCTTTGTATAGATTTTTTTTCCAGAATGTGAGGTGAGGACGGTAAAAACTAAAGCAAATTCAGAACACAAGAACAAACGTATCAAATGACGCCACAAAATTCCGTCCAACTCAATCGATTGGTAATTTTAACAAATCCACTTTTAAGACTTTTAATCGTTTATGTAATGTCAAAAACTCTTGGAAAAGCTATCTTTGAATGACATCTGTATATATTATTTTGAAATATTTGCCAAACATGAACAATTCACATGCTATAAAGTTTAGCCCATAAATACATTATATTTTTTCCATGGGCCGCAAAGAATATCAAATTTTTCGGTTTGAAATGAAAAACCAACAGCGCGTCTATTTTATCTCTCTACATTTAAATTTATTTTATTTAAAAAGTATCATCAAATGTTGGTGTAGTTGCGTATAATTTTCATGAAAATTTTAAAAACATTATGATAATGATGATTCTATCAAAACAACCAACAAGAATGGTGGAACCATTGAAATTATTACGTTTACGTTTGAAAAAAAAAAAATTACTGGCCGGCGAAATGTATCCATCTAGTTAATTTCGTTCTTAAAAGTGTATCATAATGCTCTAAAGTAATTTGCTTTGACATTTGTGCCATTTTAATGCGTATATATTCATTTATGATACACTTAATCAGATGAAATCTGTGTTCCTCGTGATCAATGAACTTAGATTTATTACAAACATACATTTTCGATGAGCTGGCCAGACGCTGATGATTAGCGGTCTGATCAGCTCATTCTGAATCGTTGCGGTGCTGTACGCAATATCAAACGGAGATTGTTTTTGCCGTACACACAAACGATACGTCCATGATCGCGCACACAAACATGTTGTAGACGTAAACAGCAATACAGTGTAGGGCAAAAACAATCTCCGTTTGATATTGCGTACAGCACCGCAACGATTCAGAAAGAGCTGATCAGACCGCTAATTATCAGCGTCTGGCCAGCTCATCGAAAATGTATGTTTGATTTATTATAAACTTTTTCTAAATCTAGTTCCTGAAAAATCATGTAAAATAGTACCCTAAAGTCACGGTTATTTGTGTTATTTGTGCCAGTGCTGCATTTCTCGTTGATAAATTTCGTAAATTTCATTTGGTGTAATTTCATAAAACGATCAACTATTTTGCAAATATAAAAAGTGCTACTACACGGTCTTTTTGATTGAATTGTGTACATCAAAGGATCAGCCAATTTCGGATTTTCAGCAAAGACGAACTTACAACAATCGCAATAAAATATTTTCGATTCAATTTTTTTTTCAATTAAACGCGCAGTATATGCGATGGAAGCTCCCGATAATCCATCAATGATTGGAGTGTTGTTTTCTATTTCTTCAATATCAACCAAATTTTCCAATTCGCCAATTTCTTCCAAAATTTGATCACTTTGATTTGCCAAATTTGACTGAAAAACTTCATCACCTAATATGTCAAGCTTGGGTCGTCGCGATGAAACGAAATAAACATTCGATTGAGGTGTAATTACATCCATTTCACCATTAAATGCATCGAATCCAATACAATTTGCTGATTCGGGCATTTTAATTTCTAAATAATTAGATTGCACCTGTCTGAATGCACCTTTAAATTGGACAACATTTGGATTAGAATTATGCCCATTTCTTGATCGCAATTTTGCGTGTAGTATTTCAACATTGTCTTGACTGAATGTTAAAGTACGGACTTCATCCATAATATTATCTCTTTCTACATACTGCTCGTAAAACAATCGCAAATTTGTTAAATCCATGATAAATCCTAAAACTGGCGTATGGTTGACTGTCTTTAATATATGGATTTTACGCTTAATTTCAAGCCCGCTTTTTTTCCGAATCACCGTCATTTTCAAAGATTTCAAATAATCTATACATTTGTCAATAAACTCAAATATCTCAACTTTGTTTTTTTGGCTCAAGGCACATTTGAAAATACTATCAAGCCGGTTTCGCTTTGAATTCAAAACATTAAATATTTTATCAATGGTATATATCCATTCAATTGTATCGTCACAATTCATGAATTTTGGATGATTTTGGTTTTTTAATATTTGCATTGAATCTCCACACGATTCGCTGAAAGTTTCATTTGCTAGTTTTACATTCATTTTATTTTCCTTGAAATCAATGTGCTTTCTATTTAACTTATGTGTTAACATATTACCATTCTTGCTTATTTTTACTAATTCTGCAAAATATTTCCATTCAATTACTTTATTAGATTCAGCATATAATACTTTATGATTGCCCAGTAAATTTCTCATGAGCTTTTCCATGTGGGATGGATCAAGTGTAAGATATATGATGTTTTCATCAAAAGGATTTTTTATATATGGCCTGAAATTTGAATCGAACACATCCAAATTCGCGCCGAATAATTTACACATGGCGATATTCTTTCGGTCACCATCAAATGACATTTGTGCTATTTTTATGACACATTCTGAGACTTTAATAATTATTTCGCTAATTAGCGTTTTTAATTCTTCAGCATTTAGGTCACGAACAAAATGATATGCAAGCGGGAACTGAAAATTTTTATTTATGCCTGAAAGCATAGAATTCAAAGCCTTCTTTGCAAATGGTATATTATTTGGTTCACTTTTCATCGGTTTTCCTTGTTTTTGTCGCTTTTCTTCTTTATGTGAACCATATGTAATAAATCCTACATAGTCCATTTTATGCTCGTCCCAATAAATTTGTTCTCGTATATACATTTCATCAAAAATTAAAGCACACATTAATATTTCTCCTTCTTTTATTTGATTGACAATAGCTTTTAATCGGTTGAATGTTTGATTTATCAATCCAGGTTCACCATTAAGATCAGATGCAGAGAGCCATGCTTTTATAGTTTTGAGATGTGGTAACTTATTATTGAATTTTTTTCGGACTACATCATAAGCTGCTGTACTATGATAACTTACAGAAAGACAAAATTTCCGCACACTTTCTGGGTATTTCTCACCAGACTTGACGCCATTTAATAAGCAAGCCAACACCTCGTTATTATCAATTTTCTGAAAATTAAAAAAACATGCAAAGTGTCATTTGTGTTTACGGCGTTCACGCTAATAAGCGAAAATATGGCATAATATACAAAATTGATTCATTCAATATACATATGTACCTCTAAAATATCATTCGCATCTTTGCTCAGTAGCTTCTGATTCTGTAGATCTTTAACAAGTTCTGATAAGCTGTTTTTCACGGAAATTGATCTTTTACGTTGCATATCTAAACACTTGATATGATCGGATTGAGCTTGAATAGTATTTTTCATTTCTTTGATTTGTTTTTCAAGCTTTTGTGCATTTATATTTGCTTTGGTTTTCTCCAATAAAAAGTCTTTAGACAAATCTTCATATTGAATAACTAAAAATTGGCACGATTCACACACATTTTGAGTGTTTTGAGTACTTGCGGTACTTGTGGCAATTGCGGTACTTCCTTTCTCGGCATTCTCACCAAACTTTACTAAATCCATTGAATCAAAAATTCTGGGTACGGCATCTTTTTTTAATCTAATAGGTTTCGATTTGGTTTCTGGCATTAAATCTGTTTCACAAAAATGTTTGATACAAACAAAACAAACAGTACCAATAGGAGGCAATTGCGCATGACATGCGATTGATTCTTCCCAGAGCTTAAATCTATGATCATCTTGTGGGATTCTATGTGGGAGAAGGCGAAGAAAAAGACAATATACTCAATAATTCGGTTTTAAATATCAATAATTCGATTTTAAATGAATACCTAAACATACGAACCTGCAGCCTTGTTCCTTTAGAATATTCGCAATTATTTATTATACACGTTTTTCACAAAAATTTCATAAATTTCACACAATACTGTTCAAACATTAAAAACAGAATATTCTCTTTGTAATTAGATTGAATTTATTCATTTTTGAATACAAAGAAATTACGTTTAAATATATTTTTTTAAATCATACGGATCATACGAGAAAAAATATCACTTAATAGCGTTTGAGTCGTTAATAGTAAATAGTCAAAAAAATATAATTGTTTTAACCGTTTCAACGCTAATCCGCTGATTCATAACATATTTTCATATAAAAATCAGATATCGATATAATAAAAACCATCGGTTTAGTACAAAGCTTTATTTGACTCTCCATAACAAGAGCGCCCCCACCACCTGTTGCTTTTGAAACAACACTATGCATACAAATTATGAAACATACAAATACAATGAAATGCATGACAGCTAGACTGTGGCTGTATTATATTGTTTACATATTTCAAAAATGGATAACGATAAATATAATAAATTTAAAAAGAACAAAGTTTTTCTGTGTTGTTTTTGTGGCATATTTATCAAATCGAATTTAAACAATTTACTTCGACATGAAAAAATACATACAGGTTGCAAAAAAATCAAATGTGCGGCGACAAAATGTTCGGCAACCTTCAAACAAAAATGTGACTACTTAAGACACTGGAAAAACAAACACCAACACATGATAATGCCAGGTGGATTTAATTATATTGAAGAAGAAAATAAAACGTATCGAAGAAAATACTGTTTAAATGATGATGATCAGCGTACTCAATTGTCCAGACCCAACGATTTTCTCATTTTGAACTATTTGGGACTCTTTAAAAAAACCACACAAAAAATAAAATTGTCCAAACCATATGCTGGACCCTTTTTTGGCAAACTTGACTGATTTTAATTGTCTTTATATGATAATTAATTATAATTGTGCATATAGCGTTTAAAACAATTGAATTGTATAAAAAATGATGAAATATTTTTCATTTCTTCTTTTTGTATTTTTTTCTCTTTACCTTTTTGTATTCCAATTTTTCTTGTAATATATGAACTGAATAAATGAATTTGGAATTGAAAGAAAAGAACAGAAAGAAATTCCTTAATTTAATTTATTTATGTTATGAAAGATAATATGATTAAAGCAAGCAATTGATATTCGTTTCTATTGATACAAAGCCTCAATTTGGAGCAAAAAAATGTATGACAAAACGTACAAGTTGATAGTGCACCTTGTTTGTTTCTTTGTAAATAGATACCTAAAGAAAATCTTGAGCGTTTTTTAGACTGTTAATGGGTGGACATATAACAACGCCAAAAAAAACTACATTTCCGAGTGCTTAAAATGGGAATGATCGAATTAAATTTATTTCCAAAAGTGTGTTTCATAATGAGCAAAAGCTATTAATGATATTAGAATATCATTAATAAATGTATCAAGAAACAAAGTAATTTATTTTTGTTTATTTTGTCATTTTGCATAAGGATAATAAAATATAATAAGATGATTAGCCAAACGATTTAGAGCTGTTTCATGAATGTAAATTGCTGTAAACAAAAAAGAGCAGATAATTAATTATTTATGAGTATGGTTTTGATGACTTTTTGGATCCATCCGGCATATAATCGTAACGTTGAAGGATATTGCTTTTTGTAGTTTGTTGAGGACTGAATGGAAGATTAGATTTGCCAGAATCGATGTTAGTTTGTTGTGGTTGAATTGATTCGGCTCGAACAGTGTCATTGATGATTGGCTATGAAAATAATGATTAAATAGTATTAAATATAAGGGAGTAATTATTTAAATTTAGCGAAGGAATCACAAAATATCTTTATTAATTATTTACCTGATTTTGTTCAATTGGTGTTGCCATCAACTCAATATCAACAACAGAATGATTTCCATCATTTTTCGGTTCGTCAAATTCATCCATCGAATTTTCTGGTTCATTGGAACTGGTACCAACGGGATATTCTCCAAAATCAAATTAAAAATGGGAATTCGTTTTTATTTCGCATGTATTTGTACATTGGTTCTGTATGAACAAACTTACGATCACGTGTTGTCGAAAGACTTTGGGCAACATCTTCATCATTTTCCTTTGAAACTTCTGTGATTTTCGATAAATTATTTTCACCATCATTAAATAGACCAGAGCCTTTATTTGTTTGCTGTGATTCGGTATGAAGCGATTCAGCTTGCACACTTTCATTGATGATGAACTAAAAAATGGAAATTAAATCATATTAAATTGTATTAAATAAAAGCAAAATGTTGAATTAAATTTATCAAAATATTCATAAGATGGCCTATATCAAATATTTACCGTATTCTGTTCAATTGGTGTAGCAAAATAATTATCATCAGTGTTTGATTCGGGTTCACTATGAATTTGATTCATGCAATGTTGTCCACCAAATGATGTTGATTGTATTGGCGATAGAATTTGGATTGCATCGTTCGATATACCACCAGGTTGATCATTATTACTTGCCTCAGTAGCTTTATTCATCGAATCAATATCCATTGAACTTTGCGCATCGACTAATTTTTGGTTTGAAACAATAGCAAAATTTGAGTCTAAAAAATCGCGATATTTTGTACAAAATAAACTTACATTCACCCTGGGGTTCTTCTTCACTCTCATCGCTTGATGCATATGGTACCAGCTGACGTGGTAGAAGTGTAGCACGTGTTGGTAGAGGTGGGGCACATGTTGGTAGACTACTAATTGAACGACTTCGTTTGAGAATCGATTTCAGACGATTTTCACCATTGAATGTTTGCCGGCGAGTTCTGATTTCGCGTTTTTTTCCGATCAAATATGCCTCATATGGCATGTTTCTCTGAATTCTGACTTGTATGCGATAAAAATTGGCTCGATTCAGTGCTGCAGTTTTACTGCGTGTCAACATTCGTATACCAATTACATGGTCGGCAAACGTCTTTTTTAAATTACGTTCTGATGTGAATTTTAAAATTTCACTTTCATTTTCTTCGTCTTCGAATAAATGTTGTTCCAAAAAACGAATCTTTAGCAGTACAGAACCTTCATTGTTTAAGAAGCGACCTTTTTGTCCTGGCCATTCAAACCAATAGTTTATTTTTCCGTTGACGTTTGTAGCATCTATAACGTAGAATTTTTTAGCGTAATATAATATTTATGCTTATCGAATTTCGTTCATTTATGTTTTGTTTCAAATTCTCTTCTTGAAAAATAGTATTTCATGGTATTTCAATGAAAATAAATAAACAAACATAAAATAAAACTCACATGTAACGCGAATCGGTTCACCTGTAACATCCAGTGTTTCGTTAACTGTCGCAAAGCTAACGCGTTTTTTCACACCAACCATTTTAATGTGTGATTCCAAAAATTCTAGCAGCAAGTGTGGCCATTTTTCTGTTGCTTCGACAGCTGAGACCGTGTTGGTTGGCCAATTGTCTTTATATTCAATGATATATTCAACACGATCATCTCCAATTAGACGTGCACCTAAATTTATTATAAATAAAGTAAAAATAAAATGTAATGAACAACAAATATTTTTGTTCAATGATTACTTTTAACTTACCAATTATACGACGAACTTGTTGCTTGTCAAAATTTTCAATTAATTCGTCACATTCAAATAAATATTCGGCCGGCTCCCATGAGTTCTGCGATGAAGGATAATTTTCCCATTTTAGCAAATAGAAAAGTTTTCCATTACGAATTCTGCGGTCAAGAATTCTTTCGACACTGTATTCATTCACCATTCTGGTTGAAAAAAGATAATTTAAATTAAATATTTCGGCGTGAGCTATTAAAACTTCGAGAAAAGATGGATAATGCAAAGATTGCTGAAATCGTATTAATATTAATGACGCTATTGAAAGTTAATGTCTACGCGTTGAAGTGAAATAAATAAATGGTACGCGGGAAGTTTTTGACAAATGTTGTTTTAGCGCAAATAATAGAAGAAAAAGAAAGAGTTGAAAAGAATGATACAAAAAAGAGCGCCATCTGGTGGTTTGCACAGCTCATATTAGATCATATTAGATATTATATTGAATGAATCATAGTAGTAACACTACAATATAAAACCGATAAAACAATTCGAAGTTTTTGTTATTGATTTAATAAAAATGAAAAGATATTGCAAAATTATTTCATGTGAAAATAGTCTAGGTACTGATGATAGTAGCATTCATATGTTTAGATAAAACTTAACAAGAATTGTTCTTTGTGAAATAAAAAATTTAAAGAATATATTTTAATTTTCATAGATTACCAAAAGATTCAGTTAGGCTACAGCAATGGAATAAAACGCTTGAAAATATACAATGTACAAATGGAAATTTGATCTGTGTTAAACACTTTGAAAGACAATGTTTTGAAATCAAATCAAATAAATATGTTTTGAAAAAATCAGCAGAGCCGACAATTTTTCCTACAACAGAAAAAATAGTGGCTCAAGTAACACCAACGGAAAATCATATGAATACAATAAATTCGGAAAATGAGATTCAATTTTTAAGAGCATGTGTAGCTGGACTTGAACGAGACAATGAATGTAATGAAAAGCGACTACAAACTATAATTGATAATCAGATGAAAGAAATCCTATTTTTAAAAGCAAAAATCCGTTCATTTGAAGAAGCCAGCTCAAAATTTGAAACAGATTTTGTTGCTTTTGCTATCAGTAATGATGAAAAAGTATGTATATAAAATATCTAAATTCGATCTAATTTGTGGCATTTTTCGCCATGAATGATTCCTATTTAATACGTTTCAGTTTTCAGAGTAAGTGTGTGAATGAAAAAAAATTGAATGTTTCAATGGAAATTTTTCAGTTCAACACTATTTTAGTTGAAATTTTCATTTCATACATTGCTGAAGAAATTAAGTCATGACCATGTAATTTTCTTCCTAGTCATTGAATACTCATTTGTTATTTAAATTACATGTCGTTCAATCATATGCGTTTCTATTTATGGAAAAAAACAATTGAAGAAATTCTTTATAAGTATATGAATGAGTGAGATTGAAAATGAGTGTTTTGATTTTTTCAAAGTGTAAAATCTCCATACAAATATATACGTCTTATGTATGAAGATGTTACACTTTAAAAAAATCAAAACACTCATTTTCAATCTCACTTATTCATATAAAAATCTTCAGTGTTTCTCGAATACATTTTCGTTCCTTACTCACATTGACCACTGTTCAAATATTTGTGATGGCTTCTGATTCAATTGTCGTTCCAATATTTGTTGCCAGTATTTCCACAATGGCAGCCCATCACATATTCGTTGAAAAGAAAAGTTGATATTTATTTCTGTAGGAAAAAAGAGTAATAATAGCTTATTTAGCATTCATTGAAATTGAATTAAAAATAAAATTAAATTACTATACTCACTTCGTGATAATCTGATTCAAAACTGAATTCTGAAAGAAAAAACAAAATTTTGTTTACAGTTTACAATTGTTTTTAATTTATCATATTTTTTGAAAAATAAATTGATCTCAAGTGTTAGGTTTCTAAAGTTCTTTCAATTGAATTTTTCCAGGAAAATTTCTTTTTCAAATAATATGCAATTATTTGTATTCTTTATAGATTCAAAAACAAAAAGAAATCTTGTCTTGTTTGGCTCTAGGAATACGCCATCGCCAATCTTATTCTCCAGCCGTTCGAAATTTTGCCATATCTCTGAAAAATATTTCGCCAGCTGCTTATCGTTTTGTTCGAAATGAATTTAATAATCATCTGCCACATATTATAACAATTGTAGACTGGCACGCAAATTCAGACATCGATTGTGAACAAGGTATAATGGAACATAGTTGCAATATTTTGCGACACAGAGTTGTCGAAATGGCCAAAAAAGGGCAAAAACTACGAGGGACACTTTTGTTTGATGAGATGGGAATAAGACAACATATCCAATTCATAGATCATAAAATGCTTGGTTTTGAAAATTATCCAGGGATTGATCGAAAAACGGCAGATGTTGCCTCCGAAACTTTGGTATTTATGTTCACTGCCATCAACAATGATATTCGCCTGCCTGTTGCCTACTATTTTGTAACAAAAAAGATGAATGCGGTAAACAAAATGCTTTTGACTGAAAGAATCATCGACAAATTATTGGAATGTGGCGTCGAAGTGGAAAGTCTTGTGTTTGATGGTCTGCGGACAAATCCAGCCATGTGTGTCCTCTTGGGATCGAATTTGGATGTGTTTTCGAATGATTTCAATGCTTCTTTTGTGCGAATAGGCAAAGTTATTCGAGTTTTATTTGATTTTAGTCACGTTATAAAACTCGTCAGAAATAATTTGGCACTAAAAAAAGTTTTATTCGATGCTGATGGCAACGAAATCAAATGGTCTTACTTTGAAAAATTAGTGCAATTCAAAGATAAACGAAATTTTGCGCTATGTCATAAACTCACCCAAGCTCATATTGATTACTCGGCAAAAGCGATGAACGTGAGGCTTGCAGTGGAAACATTCAGTGCTTCTACAGCTAGAGCAATGGAGTTTCTAATGAATCAAGGCTATCCAGAATTTGTCGGAGCGGCGGCCACAATAAAATTCATAAGCATGATAAATGATTTATTCGATGTGTTAAATAGTACCGGTGACAGCAAAGAGAACCCGTTAAAGAATCCAATGAGCCCCAGAAATATTCAACAAATTTTTCAATTATTCAATGAAGGATCTGAATATATGAAAGGCTTGCAAATTATTGATAATAGCAAAAGGATTAAACTTTGTAAGAGCTCAGTCAAAACTGGTTTCCAGGGATTTGTGATAAATATACAATCTTTGACAGAAATGTATAATAATCTCGTTGTGAACGAGAGAGTGATGGAGAGTATTGCAACGCACTCAATGTCGCAAGATTATTTGGAAGTAAGTAATTACCATACGAGACGACTACAGGAGCGAATTAATACGAAATTTGAAACACCATTATTTGCATTCTTTTATACTTTTAGATATTATTTGGCAAAATTTGATCTTTGTGTGGCTCAAATAATAATCCTACGTGTCAACAGTTTACAGCAGCGATGAGGAAAATTATGGCAAGTACGGCAATACTATATTCGGAAAAAGGCAACTGTACTGACTTGGGGCCAGTTTTCGCTTACAGTCCATATACTAATATTTCGCATATATCGTCTCGTCGACCCGCTAAAAACAGTTCAGTTAACACAAGCTCATTTGAGGTGAAGAAACGAATGTTTATTAGCATATTAGTCTGTAATAATTTATTGAAAGAAAAAAAATGTTAGAATCTAATAAAATGTGTGTTACGTTCTTAGGATATAAATATTTTGCCCGATGATGAAGAAGTTGAATCTCTGAATAGGCAACTTGCCGAGATTCAATAGTTGGAACGTGCGAACAATTTGACCGATATGACAAACCTAACAATCGCGCACATTGCGGGCGCTATTGAGTGGAAAATTTTAAATTCAAATCGGTTTGATTGTGAGCAATGCAAATCAGTTTTGATTACCGGCACAAAACTACGGCAAGCATTTTTGGCTAATAATAGCACCATTCGGCCATGCCAGGCGACCTTTGATGTTTGTAAAGTAGCTGACCACTTTATCAAAATCGAACTACTAAAAGGACAGTTTTCAAGTTACGATTGAATGTGCAATCATATCTAGTTTGGATTTCGAAAATCTCTATAGTGGTGCTAA
>JAQOWM010000695.1:0-25026 GCA_029041755.1 Resseliella maxima
ACTAAACAAAAACCAAGAATGTTGAAACAGATTGCTGCTGAAACTTACGTTAATTCGACAGAATGGATAAATACATTAGTATTAGACGTAATTCAATATAATTTTAAAGATATGGTTTTTTCTGACAATCTTCTTGAAACATATACACTTTATGATATTTTGTTGATTAAGTTTGTATTTCAGTTTTTTTTGAAAAATACTGATACTAATTTTCCAGTATTTAGATTAATTTGCGAATGTAGTTATGGGTTGAAAAATAAGAAGCATGTGACTGCTAATTCACTTTTTAAATCTCGTTTTTTAGATGATACATGTCGTTTATGTAACGCTATTGATAGTCGACCTTTAAAAGAGTATATGCTTCATGAAAACAAAACAAATTGTTTTTGTGAAGATTAATTATTTTTTATCTCTTAAATTTTGTTTCTTTTACAATATAAGTTTTTATTTGGTGATGGTTTATTAATCAATACGCAAATCTTTTTTGTAATAATAACAATAAAAAATGAATAAAAAACTCTAACACGTTTTTGATTCGATACTAATTGTGTTTTTCTTTTTTTAATCGATTTTTGAAAAGCATTGTTCTGTGTTCTTCTCATTTTATCTTCTTAATTTTCTGTTTTTATAGAGAAATATATTTGTGCTCATGTGTGGTCTTGACCGGCATAAAATAAAATAAAAAAATAAAAAACATTAGCTTGATTTTCACATTTCAGTTAACTTTAATATTGTACTCATCAACAATTTCAAAACATATTTTTTATAGGGTTCCAAATTCCATCATCATTGGTTGTTGTTTCTGGTATTGTTATTGCTGTACTTGTTATAGTTGTTGAATTAGTTGTCGTCGTCGTTGTTGTTGTTGTTGTTGTTATTGATTCTTTACAATCGCAAAATAATAAATGTGATATATAAATCACAAATACTATACCAAGAAGAACACTGAACAAAAGTAACCAAAATTTTTTTTTTCCGAAAATATTTGCACAGCACTCATGAGTTTGATTTCTAATTGTTTCAAATGTTGATTTAGTTTTTTCAATTGATTCAGTATTTGATTTCTGAGGAAAAAGGTAATTTTTAATTATGAAAAAATAAAAAAAAAAAAAATAAAATACATAAACGCATACATTGATTTCTGTTGTTGATGTAGATTTTTCCATTCTATCTGATGACTAAAAGCAATATTTTAAAAATATGAATTAGATAATTATATGTATAAATAAAATAAAAAAGTACCTTGATTTCATCTTTATCATCATCATCGTAAATATCCGAAGTTACATTTATATTTATTATTCGTGATTTTATTTTTCTTCTTAATTTGCAAATTTCACAATCACATGAATCTACTTTTAAATTTACTGACATCTTAATTTTTTCTGTTTTTATACTGAAATTGATTATTTGATGGAAAAAAAAAATGCAATGTCTACTATTAAATTCTTTCAAATCGAACATTCTTTTGAATTTTAAATTTTTGATTTCACTATTGCACAAATGAAAAAGCTTAATCATAAATGTTTTCTTATGTGTTTGTATGTTTGAGTGTACGTAAAGAATTGAGAAAAAGAGCGAGCACAGTCCTCTCTTTTTTTTCTTTCAGTCTACTCTATACTTTATATGTATTTGTTTTAATGTTGAGTTAGATTATTATCAAATACATATAAAGTATAGAGTAGACTGAAAGAAAAAAAAGAGTGCATAAAAAGACTTGTCGCATTTTTGACCTTTTGTTTACATTTTGAAAGCTTGGTAGTTTTTTCACTTTGAATGTAAAACGATTGTTGCTTATTCATCATCATCTTCACTTGAACAACGAAAATACAAAGGTATACTCACTTCGATTCCAACAACAAAATACATGGCAAAGAGGTCCGTTGCCAGATTAGTAACGGTTGATGATCAGTTTAGAAAAGAAAAAAGAGAGAGAGCATAGTACATGCACAGTATGTACAGTGCTCTCTTTTTTTTCTTTCAGCCTACTCTATACTTTATATGTATTGGTTTGATGTCACTCACACCACAATTGACAACAAAAAGGTGCATACATCACATATGAAACACGATCAGTTGCATCTGATTGATCATACCATTCAGACGTGCTTTCGTTGTTTCTCTCAATATGCTCGACAATATTGAAGAGTGAGTGAGTGAGTGAAAGAGAGAAATAGTACTCTCTCTCTCTCTCTCCCTCTCCCTCTCCCTCTCTCTCTCTCTCTCTCTCTCTCTCTCTCTCTCTCTCTCTCTCTCTCTCTCTCTCTCTCTTTCTCTATGCGGGAGGTGTGGTCAAAACCGGTTTTGAAACAATTTAATTGAATTTTGATTCACTGACACAATTAAACGGGGATTAAACCGCTATAGCTATACTACTAAAAATCATTCATCTTTTCTGCATTCGTACCTTCACACGGGGAATACACACTCACAAAACGATACACTGCACCGCCTAACTTGATTGAAATCCACATTATTCTCTCATTTACGAATCTATGACCCACAATCGACTGCTCTAAACTGTTACTAATCAAGAATCCTACGCCCCAATTTGCTCTACCATTCTTAACCCCTGACAAATACAAACGATAACTCCCTAATGTCTCCTCTACCTGACCTTTCACACGAACGTCGCTCAAAGCTAAGATATCTAAACCGAAATTATTTGCCCTATCGACTAATTCTCGCTTCTTCAACTCAAAACCCCCTCTCAAATTCATTGTTCCAATATTCAAAGCGGTCGTCAACTGTGGAGCTCCGGTCAATTCCCGGGGAGGACGAGCTCCGTGGCCTCCCCTCGTCCGAGGCCAACCATTACTGTTTCGAGCAAAAGTAGATTTAAGGTGAGGGACGTGCTAAGCCACACTGCACCCGAGAAAAATCACCAATAATTTTGTTGAACGAAACTGGCCATGGAAATCCATCGCTACCAATAAACAAAATAAAATGGAACAGACTCACCAAAAAAAAAAAACCGTAAAATAGTCCAAATAAAGTGATGAGTTTTAATTACCGCGATCAAAATTTGCATTTTAATAAAAATAATTGTATTTAAAACCGATTGATAAAGTACCGTTTGATTAATTACGTTATTGAAAATTTATTAAACTTATAAAAGAAAATATGTTAATTATACGGCAAAAATTATTATCAATTATAAAATCGGAAAAGTATTCGGCAAAAATTAAACTTTAAATAAATAAACATCAAAATAAAATCTAAGCGTAACACTGTGATTTTACTGAACGCGCCAAACTGAAAACACAAACACTGACAAAAACCGCGACAATGTGAAAAGAAATCAAAAAATTTACTGAAATACGAAATCAAATGCACTAAAATCTCCCAAAATTCACTTTAATTGATAAAATTACAAATAAATAATCACAAATTAAACTAAAAATAAAACAAAACAAGTGAAGCCGGTGTTTATGCTTTGGCATGACACTTGTTGTTCACAAACAATATCATCACAGTGTACCGAGAAAAATAAAAAATATAAAAATACGAAAAAAACACCGAAATTTAAACTTTTTCGCGTAAACTTCACATAATTGTGATGAAATAATCGCTAATTAATTTAAATTTACAAAAATAAAATTTTTTAGAGAAATAAAATTGAAAAATTTTACAAATTTAAATATTTTGTTATTGGAGCGAATCGAAAACCACGACTGTCACGCTCAACGCCATCTAGCGTTTTCTCATAATTCCTCCGGCTAAATTTTATTTTCACGGAGAAATTATGACCGAATCAATGGTGAAATTCTGACCGTTTCCAAACCGGTCATAGTTCCTCCGGCCACATTTTATTTTCACGGAGAAATTATGACCGAATCAATGGTGAAATTCTGACCGTTTCCAAACCGGTCATAATTCCTCCCATACAAAATCGACGGATAAATTATGACCGAATCAATGAAGAAATTCTGACCGTTTCCAAACCGGTCATAATTCCTCCGGCAACATTTTATTTTCACGGAGAAATTATGACCGAATCAATGGAGAAATTCTGACCGTTTCCAAACCGGTCATAATTCCTCCGGCAACATTTTATTTTCACGGAGAAATTATGACCGAATCAATGGAGAAATTCTGACCGTTTCCAAACCGGTCATAATTCCTCCCATACAAAATCGACGGATAAATTATGACCGAATCAATGAAGAAATTCTGACCGTTTCCAAACCGGTCATAATTCCTCCGGCAACATTTTATTTTCACGGAGAAATTATGACCGAATCAATGGAGAAATTCTGACCGTTTCCAAACCGGTCATAATTCCTCCGGCAACATTTTATTTTCACGGAGAAATTATGACCGAATCAATGGAGAAATTCTGACCGTTTCCAAACCGGTCATAATTCCTCCGGCAACATTTTATTTTCACGGAGAAATTATGACCGAATCAATGGAGAAATTCTGACCGTTTCCAAACCGGTCATAATTCCTCCGGCAACATTTTATTTTCACGGAGAAATTATGACCGAATCAATGGTGAAATTCTGACCGTTTCCAAAACGGTCATAATTCCTCCCATACCAAATCGACGGATAAATTATGACCGAATCAATGGAGAAATTATGACCGGAGAAATTATGACCGGCAGCCATTTTTGTTCAGTATTTTTTGTGTCCGAAATTGTTGCAAAATATCCATTCTGTATGAAAATCAAAATAAGAAAGAAATGAACAATTTTTGTCAGTTCATTGTGACAGTTCGCGCGTTTTACCACAATAAATGGTTTTTACCGGTATTGTATGCATGAACTCAATACCAAAAATTTAGTGCGAACGGTTTTCACACAAATTGGTATCGAACACAATGCAGCCAAAGTAAAGTGGTTGCGTTCACTGTGTGCAACGAAAGTCGATTCATCATACACTCTGATGGAAGGGGTGAACATGTGATCAAACGCGATGTGGTAGACAATTTCACAGTAGCTGTGTATAATCGCAATAACTATATAGCTATGATCAAGGTTTACGCGTTCGAAGCGGTCATGAACGACATATTTACACTCAAACAAGGACAGTGTAATTCTCGGTTCACTAGTCGTAGTGTTCCACGTGTATTACACGGCACATTGCGTCTAACATTACGAGGTGATGCTCAGATCAAGCGGTTCGACTACCAACGGCAGAACGAACCTGCAATAGCCACTTTCGTTTACAACAAACATATTTTGTTCGTGCGCCCAAACGGCGATTATGCCCACGCTGCTCTGCGCGAGTTAATGAACGAACTCGAATCTCGAAACGCGGCAGTCCAAGCAGATACGACACAAGACCGAACTTGGATCGAAAACCAAGGGGGTGGAACGCGTGATAACCGATTGTACACTCGAACACGCCCATTGGCAACATTGCAAAGTATTGACCGTCAAGCATCGACAAGCTCAGCATTTGCAATTGAAGATGATCATAAATCGATTGCCAGCGAACAATCGGAAAGCTCGACAGCATCGTCGGTTTGGTTCCATGAGTAAATGCGTAGGACAATGGCACGATCTAGTGAAGCTCAACAAACGATCTTACCACCGTTGAGATTAATGTCACCAGCAAGCTTCATGGCTGGCGAAAGCGTACGCACACCAGAACCAGAAGTGAATATTGGGACAATTCCAAAGATATTAACGCCAACAACACAACGACGCCATGGTTCCGGATTGGCTGGTCACAAGGCGATTTTGAAGAATATGGACGAAGTCAAGGCAGAATTCGACAAGCAAGTGTCAAACGCTATCAACGAAAAGATGTTGCGATTTTTTTTAGTATCAACACAATATCCATTATGAATTTATTAAATGGAAGAAACGATAGAAATAATGAAGAAAAGGATGAATTTGAAATTTGAGAACTAAGTTGAAAAGAATAAACACATTAAAAAAAAAAAAAAAAAAGGTAAAGTTGTCGATTGAATTTGAATTCAGTGAAAAGTGTCTAAATTGACATTCATAAGATATACACAATAGTGTGGTCAGATGACAGTATCGCACAAGAAGTGCAATAAAATGTTTCATGCGATTGAAACCGACGTTGTTCTTTCTTTTCGACTATAGGCTTCAAGCGATTCACACCGCATTGAAACGGAACACTGAAGTTCAGTCAATCACAATTACGCATTAAGATTTTCGTAAAATTGTTGAATATTTAAATTGCATAGAATTGAGCAAATTCAAAAGATTTCACTAGAAGTGAATAAATTTAATAGAAATATACCGGAATTATTTAAAATTAAGAGTCGAATCTCAAAACAAAGATTCAAGGATATACGCAAGAACGATGTAAGTAGTTAATAAAGAAAAAAAAAAAAAAAAAAACATAAGTTTAGCGAATTATATTGAAGAAAAACGCATGTTGAAACAAATATTGTATGCGATGGCTAATTTAATTGTAATTTGAATAAAATTGAAATTAGCATTGTCGGATCTACCAGCAAAACAATTTTGGTGCACTTTTGAAGAACGAGGCCGGCAGAAAATTTACATCGGATAGCGGATCGTTCAACGAAAGAACGAGCGACACGCGGTCGCGCACAATTAACACACAATGGATTAAGGCGCCGCACAAACCGTAAATTTAGTATGTAAGAAAAAAAAAAAATGCAAACACTCAAAACCAATGAAAAAGGAAAATTGGTTAAATAATAAGAATAGGCCGGTAATTATTTAATTTCAAGTAATTAAGAGGATCGATCCAAATAGTAAAATTTGATTGTTATGAAAGAGATGTTTTAGGGTCAGTTTGATTAAATGATTGCGTTCAATATAAAATTCCAAGTTATTTTTTTTCTCTTTGAAATTTCTATCGTAGTATTTTTTTTTTTTTTTTTTTTTTGAGTTTTAAATTGCAACAGAAATTTTCTACGCAACAAATGGTGACCCCGAGTTTTGAACATTAGCTAAAAGTCGTGTTAATTTTATTTACGAAAAAAAAAAAAACAAAAACAAAATCGTTAAAAGTAAAATGAATTAAAAAAAAAAAATATAAAAAAAAAGTATATACAAAATAAATGCAGATTGAGTAATTTGGTTCCAGCAATTGTGTAGCTGACCTCACTTTCGCGATCTGAGACATTTTTTTATCGTAATTGCATACTTGATTCCAATTTTTTTTTTTTTTTATTCAATTAATTTTATTTAAAATGTTTAAATACTAAATCCCATTCCCTTTCAGCCATTCGTTTGTTCGTTCGCTTGACATCAATATCGCATTTAAAAAATCGATTTAATAGATCCAATGAAATATCGTTCTAAGAAAAAATACTTTGCGATGATAAATAATTTTGAGTTTTATCGTATTCGGAAGTAAATGAAATTTCGATTGGAAACATTTTACTAGTTAGTTATTTTCTTATACGTACGTAATAATATTTTTTTTTATTTCCAATTGCATTCATGTTCGGATTTTCGAGATAACAAGAAAACTTTGCTCTGAACATTTACCATTTTTTCTGAGAAACCACGTTTTCATTAAATCGTCACATGAGCAACCGTACATAAAGCGCAACAATTCGATGGTTGAGGACATTTTCGTAAAGTTAATTTTTACAAGTCGTTAATTTTTAAATTAAATTTTTATTTTTTTTTTTTTTTTTGTATTTAATAAAACATTTTGGAAATCAATTCGTTTCCTTAATCAAATAATCTCAAATTTTGAGAAAAATTTTCGCCCATGATTAAGGGAGGGTGAGCTTCTAGATTTCCGGATTTATTTCAAATTTTTGTACAACCACATGCGCTAAAAAAAAAAAAAAAAAAAAAAAAATCAAACATTTAGTGTGACAAACAAACTTTGTTAATCACCTTTTGAACATTGTTTTGTTAGAATCAAAAGGAGTGAGTCAAAATTGTTTCGCTTCTCAGGATACTAAAGTATTTGCAAAAGCGATTTGTGTGGAAATTTTTTTTTTTCTCAACGTGATATTTCAAGTACTTATTCGTACATTTTTCACTTTTTACATAGTTTCACGGTAGTGAACAAATTTTTATAACTCAATCAAACCGATCAGTGAACATAAGGGTAAAATTTAACCGGCCCGTTCATAATTTAGTCAATTTAACCGGCCCGTTCATAAGTTTGTCAACAAAAATTTCACCGCCCGTTCAACTGAAAAGTTAACTGCCATTTTAGTTTTTTTGTTGTGTTTTGGTTTTTCTCTCAAAAAAAAAGAAAAAAAAAATAAAATCGTACAATTTACTTAAATTTTATTTCCAATTGGTGATTATCAATAAGCAATCGCAATGGCTTCCGTTGATAATTTGCGAATGTATACAAAATTTTTGAGCAGGGAACAAATTAAATATGAACTTGCTATTCGTGGAAAATTTAAGTCGTCTGATAATCAAGACAGACGCAAGGATAAATTAGAGTCAATTCTCGAAATTGAATACAATTTGGATGAAAGTTCAGCCTTTGAAGCGATATTGCCATTTGAAGAAGATTTTGCCCAATTTCATACCGATTATTGCGAAATCAGAGATCAAATTGCCTCAAATTCAAATTTGATCGTACAGAACAGTCAATACATTGAAACACGTGTGGTGCATTTGTCTGAGCGCGCACATCGTATGAGGCCAGCGGTTATTGATAATGAGTTGGAACGAATTAAATCCGAAATTGAATCATGGCGTGTTAAATTAATTGAACATTATCGTTGCGCCAATCCACAAACTCACAAATCACCAACAATGGCCACCAATCATAACATGAACCAGTCAAATGGTAATGAGTCGGTCACGCAACCTAGTCACAAACAAACTCGTAGAACAATTCCATTAAGTGATGAATTGCGTAACGATTTAAATCCACATAGAATACATAATGTTCGTCATTATACAAATGATTCAGACGAATACCGTTTTCCACAAGACAAAAGAAGAGGTAGGACTCAATCTAAATCGCCTCAATATGATAAATCATCTAAACGCTATAATTCGAAACACACTGGGAATAAGTCTAAGTCTAAGTGGTGTGATGATAATGTCTCTGACGATTATAAGCCAACAAAAAAAGAATCCCGGCATTTATTAAATTATCGTTTCAATAAGAAACATACTGAAAGTACATCAGAACTGGAGTCTGAGAACAGTGATGAATCCGATTATTCAAATTATTCAAATGAGTTTCGTCCATATCAGAATTCGAGACGAGAGACTACACGTCACTTTGCTCACCGAGATCAAAATCTAAATCGAAATAGAAGTGTGTCACCACAACATCAAGAAGAGTTTGCATGGTATATGCCAAATAGTTTATCGGTTTTGAAATGGAAATTTCATTTTAGTGGTTTGAATACTGCCGAAGACCCAAAAGGTCTTGATTTAGATCGTTTCATTCAAAAAGTTATGGATTTTGGACTCAGTGAAAAAATTAAAGAGTCAGAGATATTAAAGAAAATATAACATTTGCTGAAAGGTCCAGCTGAAGACTGGTATCTACATGCGGGAAAGCGTATTTCTTCGTGGCGCGAATTCGTACACAAAATCAAATCACGTTTTTCAGTGATCGATAGTCCGGATAAAATACAACAAATGATTTATTCGAAGAAACAAGTTCACGGTGAATATACACTTCGATTCGTCGATCAATTTATCAATTTGGTAAACAAATTGCCATATGAAGTGAGTGAACAAAGATGTTTAAAATGGATTCTGAATGGAATTCGTCCTGATGTTGCCGTCATGGCCAGAACACGAGGTGTACGTACAGTCGAAGAACTGTCCCGATATATTAAAAAGAATTTTGGTCCCAATGATAGATTTTTCGATCGCAATCATCGAAACAATGGTTCTATTTCTCGATCGGCACAGCGAAATGTCAGTGCTATACAGATCTCAAACCAAGATGATTTTTTTTCTGCATCTGATTCAGCGTGTGATGAACAATATGTCGATGAAATAAAGAAAATTGACAGTAAACTTCATATTAAAAGAGAGGACAAATCATTTATAAATAAAAGAGATAGAATCAAACAACCGGAAAGAATATCATCTAAGACGCCAATCAGCGAAGCCCGAGAGCAAGTAAGTGAAATAAAAAAAAATGTTACTCATACTACTTGTTGTACACACTCATATCAGTGTCAACCAAGACAAGTAAATTGTTTGGGGCAACACAATTGACACGATTGTCAAAAAACTCCGGAATTTTCTTGTAATTATTTAAACCAATCACCACATTTAGCCCCAGTCTAGGGGGATTTAACTCTCACGAATGCGTACATTTTTACGAATGTTTCACGAATTTTTCGAATGCGCTTATGGACATTTGCAAGGTATTAGCGAATGTTTACGAATGCATTTGCTCCAATAATAAATTCGTAAACATTCGATAATACTGTGCAAATGTCCATAAGCGCATTCGCAAATTTTTTGAAAAATTCGTAAAAATGTACGCATTCGCGAGAGTTAAATCCCCCTAGGCCCCAGTTGAAACTTAAATGAACACCTCAGTACAAAAATTTTCTTGTCCTTACTGTAGGGGCGAACATTCATATCGTGATTGTCCGTTACCTATCGAACAAAAACCTAAACGTTGTTTCAGATGTGGTACCATCGGCCAAACTGCTCTAACGTGTTCCTGTAACAAACCAGATAGTATTTCGAAAATAAATGAATCAACCGGTAGTAAATGTTATAAGGTTTACTTGATACTGGCGCACATGCAACGGTTATTGGCAAAAATCTCTATGAATCGATTATTGATTGGAAAACGGAGTTGCAGCCAATAGATTCGAAAATTGTCACGGCTGATGGTAAACATCATAATGTTCTCGGTGCGTTGTTAATTCAATATGAGGTTAACAATAAAATGAGAATAGTGCCTACCATTGTCGCTGAAATGGACATAAAAAGACCGATCTACGGAATAGATTTTCAACGTTGTTTTGAAATCGGTCTAGGTTTCTTCGACACCGCTCAGATCGATGTTGAACCTCCTAAATCAAAGTGTGTCACAGAGAGCCATGAATTATCTGACTCGCAAAAACAAGAATTGAAAAATGCAATAGATAAAATACCCAAAGTCTCAGAAAAGGGTATATTAAATTGTACCAATTCGATCGAACACAAAATAGATACCGGTGATAATAAGCCTGTATATATGAAACCGTATATATTTTCGCCAAAATTGCAAGATAAAATTTATGCAGAAGTAACTCAACTATGTGAACGTGGTATTATTCAGAAGATTTCTTCTTCATCTTGGCTTAACGCCGTAATAGCAGTACCAAAGCCGGATGGGTCAATACGATTGTGTATTGACGCCCGTAGATTGTATGCAATGACAAAGAAAAATCTTTATCCACAGATGAATATAGAACGAATCATGTCAAGGATCGGCCGGGCTAAATACTTTACGTCTATAGATCTTAAAGATGCTTTCTATCAGATCACATTAAATGAATGTGATAGGGAAAAAACTGCATTTGCCATACATGGTATGGGTATATTTCAATATAAAAGAATGCCAATGGGTTTAGTTAATTCGGCTGCTACTTTATGCGAATTAGTCGAAACGGCTATTAATATTGACTCTGAACCGGAAATATTTGTATACCTCGATGATTTCATTATCTGTACGGAAACGTTCGAAAAACATATTGAAATGATCCATAAAATTGCACATAAGTTGGACGGACTTGGTTTAGCAATTGGGTTAAAAAAATCTAAGTTTTGCATGAAAAAGTTGCGTTTTCTGGGCCACGTATTCGGTGAAGACGGAGTTGAAATCGATCCGGACCGCACAGCGGCTATAAAAAATATAAAAATTCCGGCGACTGTAAAACAAATTCGATCATTTTTGGGCATGGCTGCCTGGCATAAGAAATTTATTGAGAATTTTTCTGACTTGTCTGCTCCTTTAACGGATTTAACTAAAAAGAATAATCCATTTATATGGACACAAACACAACAAGAGGCATTTTCTACATTAAAAAATAAATTGTGTGAAGCACCAATTTTAAAATTGCCAATAAAGGGTGAACCCTTCTTCATCGAATGTAAAAGTACAAACATTGCCATCAGTGCGATGATTTATCAAAAACCAAACGAAATAAAAAAAAATCATTGCCTATATGTCGGCTAAGTTCACTGAAGCTCAGAAGAAATTCCATTCAATTGAAAAAAATTGTCTCGCAGTAATAGTTGCGTTAGAAAAATTCCGGATTTATTTTCATGGTAACCCTGTTACGGTTATAACTGACGAAAGTAGTTTAACTTGGCTCAAAAATTGTCAAGACCCAACAGGAAGAATGGCCCGTTGGTCATTGAGGTTGCAATCATATGACTTTGAGTTGAAACACAAAAAATATAGTGAACGTTCAGAGGTGTCGATACTATGTAATCAAATCGACGTTGAATCATGTGAAGAACTCGATTTCGAATTTGCCTCAGTAGAGGAGTCAAACTCAGAAGAATCAATAATGAGCAGTCATTACTTAACGATATGATACGTATCCGTATATATCAACGCGTTGCGTTACTATATCGATATTGCAACGCAGTGTGCATGTATACAGCAAAGCAGCGCTCAGACTTTAACGCAAACTACAATTCAAAACACATGTCATTTTTGACAGCAACCTTTCTGTTTAAATTAAGAAACATTTATGAAACACACAATAAACAATATCGAATATTTTTTATTGGATCAATTTAATTTTTTTATTTGAAATATTTTAATAATTTCTACAAAATACGTTGAATATAATTTTTTTTTGTGAACTCGTCATTACAATGCATCGTTTTGAATTTCAATTAATGTATGAAAAATGTGCGCAAATTGGTTTTGTTTTTGAGTCATCTGTGTTTGTTATTGTTCTATATCAATTGATGTTCATTTTATCAAGTGAAATTATGCGGATATTTAATTAAACCAATATGAATTAACAGTAAACACGATGCAAATTATTAATATATGAGAATAAGAAAGAAAAAAAAAAAACTAATGAAAATGCAGACATGATCATCATAAATAATCATCATAAACATTCTTTTTGAATCTCTTCTTTTAGATTTTAAATATTTTCTTTGGCAACCATAAAGAATAATTCCTTATTGAGATGGAGAAGGAGCACATCTTCGAGTCGTTGTTTATTAATGTTGCATCGATGAGTTTTGAATACCAGTTTTAATTTGGAAAAATCTCTTTCTATTTCTACCTCAGTTGGAGGTATTCCAAAAACGACCATTGCGAGCTGATGCAGATTTTTATGGCTTTTCATTGTATCCCAGAATGAATGAATTGAGGCGTTGCTTGGCAAATTAATATCATGTAAAATTTCCTCAATGCGCTCTATCTCCAATGCATTTGGAATTATGTCGTTGTAATCAGCAAAATTATTCACAAAAGAATCTAATGCAGCATTAGCATCGAAAGTGAAGCTTGAATTGGAAACACCTGATGTGTCTTGGGGCATTTTATCATTAAGATTACTAATTCGCTTCCACAGATTTTCAAGAGTCATTTTAGCACTACTCACTCTTGATTCATCAGTAAAAATGGTTTTTCGAAAGCGGGGATCCATAAATATGGCTGCATTCATAAGGGACTAAAAAAATGACTTCTCTACGCAAATTACAATGTTTTAATAGATTCTTAGCCAAATTTAATTTTGTATTTTTCTTGTGATCTGTATATGCTTTCAATGTAATTTCCAGCTTTAGCCATTCACCATATACATCCGAAAGAGTCAACTCTCGTTTTTGAAGCAATTTGGTAGTTATGTACGGAAATTCCAAAACCTTTATCATTTCTTTCAACACTGTCCACTGATTTGCAAGAAATTTGAAAGGTTGATTTTTTGCCAAACCACTCTTTGCAAAATGTTTTATGACATTCTCACATTTCGTTACGTCTAAAAGCTGAAAATATTCGAAAAAAAATATACATGGTTTACTTGTATACAAATTTTCAACATGAGAAACATTTTTCCATTTTTTTTAAACGGTAGAAATCTTTTTTTTTGTTTTGCTTTATTCTTTTAAAATGGAATTATTTTTTACGTTACTAATTTTGTATCGTATGTACTCAAAATATTATTTTTTGAACAACAGAGATGTGCGAATTTTTCATTATTTTAGAGAGAAAATAATTTGTATCATAGTGGAAATTATGAGTATTGTTTTTTTTTTTTTTTTGTTCAAAAGGAGAGAAATTTTTTTATGAAATTGAAAAATAATTTGTAAATAATTTTCTAATTACCATCAGATATAATGAACACCAACGCGTCTCCTGATCAATACGGGGACATTTATATGCTATCTTTATCTTATCCGTTTCATTCTTTGTGGATTTGAGTCGAAGTTTTTTTGCGACAAATCGACTTAATCGCATTCGATTATGCATTATATGCTTATATTAACATTATTATGCTTTCTTGGCAATTCATGAAGAGCATCTTTAGTGGCTAACTGCAGTGTGTGAACAGCACAATTAATTCCGCTTATTTTCCATTGAAAATCATAGCCGTGTTGGTTTGTCAAAGTTGTCGTAATATCATTGAGAAGTTGGTCATGCAAAACAATCTCATTTTCATCAATTGGAGCTTGGTCTTCAAACAAAATATCCAATGCGGCATCATCATCGGTGATGTAATCCATTTGCGCAAGAGCACATTCAATTTCGTAATCGTTTGTATTGTCATCGGAAGCAACGATAATTTGTTCAGTCGATGAAACTGGCTGTGAATTTTCATTCGGTGCACTTGTGTTTGCATCATAATCCCCTATTTCTTGACCATTGTGATGCATTTCTTTTATCATTTTTAGCATATTACTACCATTATCGGTAGTAATTGTGATCACTTGTGACGCATCGATATTGTATTGAAATAAACAGTTAGAGATCACTGCAGCCAAATAATCATATGTATGCGCTCTTTCTAATTGAACAATTCCTAATGAACGAATAGTAAATTTGCCATTTGATATAAACTGCGCACTGATTCCCATAAAGGATCGATTGTTTCGTGTTGCGATATCAACTAAAAGTGAAAATGGGAGACCCGCTAATTCATCTTTAATTTTTTCACGAACTTGATATGCCATTTTTTGAATATGATTTTTGACCATCGGTATGTTTTTGTCGCCCATTGGAATTCCATATCCAACATTTTGTACAATAGTTTGGTCAAACGGTCTCGAACCGATCCCAAAAATCCTGAATCGTATAAATAACTAAATTCTCTTCTGTTAACCGTGACAATTTCAACCATAGATTGCAGTAGCATAAGTTGATCTTCGGCCGGTGATGTTTTGTCGCGATTGCCTTTTACTTTTTGGTGTTCGTTAGAATGGTGGTTTTCCAAATGTTTCACGAAATTAGACGGATTTGTTCCATTTACAGGTCTTGAGTTTTCATCACAAAGCGTACACTTGTAATATTTTTTTATGACATTATCTTCAATTTTTTCATTTAATAACACAGTGCAACAATTTTAGACCAAACTCAAAATTCCAACATTCCATTAATATGGGATGAAAGTACTACCTTAGGGGAGAAAAAGTGTCGATGCGTTTTGAATTATTAGCTTGCGTTTTCATTTAATCGCCCTTAGAAAATTATATGATGAGTTTCACTTTTTGAACATTTATATCACAATTTTTTGGCAATTAGCTTGTAAAATATTGTTTATATCGGCCTTTTTAATCAAAGAAAATGTGACTTAGAGCATATTCATTAAATTTCAGCAACAGATCATAACATTAACCTCATTTTTTGGAGATTTTTTCGGAAATTTTTCCTTTTTTCTTGAAAAATTTCTCATTTTTTTGGAAAATTTTCCATTTTTCTTTAGTTATTCAAATTATTAAGTCATTTTTTGATTGAATTTTGATCAAAACAAAACGAAAAAAAAAATTCCTTAATATTTCCAATGTCAAATGTAAAATGTAAAATGTCTATTAACAAATATTCAATGATAGACTGTCTTGTTTAGCGAACGCACCCATTTTATTTGTATAATGTTATATATGTCAAAAGTAAATGTCATTCGTAATATTTTACAAATGCAACATGGACTAGTGCGACTGCGGCTACTACATCTTCACAAGAAACGCCAGATTATTCGGAATACAATCCTGAACCACAACCAACAAATGAACCAGTTTTGATTACACAAAAGCAACTTGATTTCATTGTATCAAAACTTGAATTATCTCAACGCAAATCTGAAATTCTCGCTTCATTCCTAAATGGAAATCAGTATATAGAAATCGGCAGAAGCGTTTTCAAGACAATTATACAGTTTCTGAGCAAAGAACATTCTCATATTGCCATGACATTGAAAATTTGATGAAAGGAATGGGAATCGATTACATTGCTGATGATTGGCGACTTTTTATTGATAGTGCAAAAAACCGCCTAAAAGCTGTGCTTTTACATAAGAGCAATAAAAAACCATACATTCCCATCGCTTATAGCACCAACACCAAAGAATCATATGAGAGAATGGAAACTATTTTGCAAAAAGTTGATTACAAAAAACACAATTGGCGTATATGCTCCGATTTGAAGGTGGTAACCATGCTTTGTGGAATGCAAGGTGTTTATACGAAATACATGTGTTTTTTGTGTAAATGGAACACCCGTCATGATGGAAATCAATACCAGTGTTCATGGGAAGACAGAAAAGAACATGTAATTGGCGAATATAATGTTATAAAACCTGCTCTTGTTGAACGCGACAAAATTTTAATGCCCTATCTACATGTCAAATTAGGAATCGTGAAGAATTTGATAACAGCTGTCATTGGAAATAAACCAGATCCTGAACATGGTATTCGAGTATTGAAATGTTTGAGAGAAATTTTCAATTATAAAATCAGCACAATGAAATTGAAGAACGGTAGGTCAAAAATACTTTTATGTTTTCATTTAAGGAAAATCTCCACAGATAACAGTGAAACATTTTGATTTATTTATTATTGTGTTAGGTGTACTCAATGGTCCTGATATACGAAAACTAATCAAAGATGAGAGATTTGACAACATCTTAAACCATAATCAAAAAAAGGCTTGGCTGTGCGTAAAAAAAGTTATCCATGGATTTTTAGGAAAAAATAGAACGGCCAACTACAAAGAATCAATTAATCAAATGATGCATGGATTCATGAAAATTGACGTTCACATGTCCTTAAAAATTCACTTTTTGCATAACCACTTGGGTTTTTTTGAGAAGCAATTGTCGTCCGAATCAGATGAGCAGGGGGAACGGTTTCACCAGGTGGCATTGCCTTTTGAAGCAAGGTAATTTTTTTTTTCATCACATTCATATCAATTTTATTGTGGAATCAATCTACTAAAGAATATTTTATGCTCAGATATAGAGGAAAACTGTCACCTGATGCTGTAATGGCAGACATTTGCTGGTGCTCTAAAAGTTTATTCAAAGCTAATGAGGAAGTTGATGAAGAAATGGAAGAGGATGGTGTGGAAGCGGTTGAAGACGATTACATCGACTTCTTTGATGATTTAGATGAAGAAATAGATGCTGATGAAGTGGAAGAAGCCGGACCAGCTCCAAAAAAACGTCGTTTCAACGAATAATACAATAATAACATAAACGACATTAATTTCATTAAAGAAAAATTTGATCATGTAAAAAAAATCGATCCATTTTGTTGACATTTCATTTTGAAATATTTAATTTCAAAAGAAATGAAAATTATAATATTAAAACTCATAAAATATGTTAAATTAACTACGAAAAAAATTTAATAAATAAAGAAAAATGGAAAATTTTCCAAAAAAATGAGAAATTTTTCAAGAAAAAAGGAAAAATTTCCGAAAAAATCTCCAAAAAATGAGGTTAATGTTATGATCTGTTGCTGAAATTTAATGAATATGCTCTAAGTCACAATTTCTATGATTAAAAAGGCCGATATAAACAATATTTTACAAGCTAATTGCCAAAAAATGGTGATATAAATGTTCAAAAAGTGAAACTCATCATATAAATTTCTAAGGGCGATTAAATGAAAACGCAAGCTAATAATTCAAAACGCATCGACACTTTTTCTCCCCTAAGGTAGTACTTTCATCCCATATTAATGGAATGTTGGAATTTTTCTGACTGTCGCACTGTGTAATTCAAAAAATTGCCGAGCATGTTCTTTTGCGCTTTCTTTCCGTATTTTTCGTGGACTTTCTAGATTTTTTTCTACATCATCTAAATTGAATATTCTTTTTTTAGAGGGTGTATTCATTTTGAATTGTAAAGAAAATAATCTTCTTTTGTCGAGCACAATTTATGCATGTCCAATATTCAAATATTCTTAACCAACGGTTCAATCCATACTAAATCAATAATGCACAACATGCAACGAATGACATTGAAACGAAAGTGTTAAACATTTACAAAGTATGCTGTGATCAATTACTATAATCGTTAATAGCATTGGCTTTGAAAGACCACACACAGTCAACAGAAATCACAAGCGACAAAAAACATAGCATACTATGCTACTCTCTGTGTTGGTGTTAAAACATTCATCATAAAGCATCACTTTTGCTTTGCTTCAGTTCAATTTTTTCAACAGCTCATTCAACAGTAAGCAGTAGTCGGTGTATGAACGCAACACGCAAACATTTTTTTAAACACAATATATATATATCGGTACTTTTTTTTTATTTGGCATAACATTTATTTGGCAATGTTATTTCGCATAATTTGAATATTTGGAATATTTTTGATATTATCGTTTAAACAATTGAACATGGTATTTGTTTCGGTTTATTTGGTCGACGCAAAAAAGAATATAATTGTCCCTGAACAATTTGTGCATTCTTTGAACGATGTCAAACTAAAAAACAATGGTGTAAATCGAAATCAAAATTATCGGATTTATTTTTCACAAGCATTGTTTGATTTACTGAAGGATGGTGGTGATGTCCCAAATGAAATGGAACCAAATTTTTCTCTACCACTAACCAAAAATTATCCGTTGGAAAATGGTATCAACGAAACCTGTTTCATTGGCCGGACAAAAAAATTTTACGGTGAGCTAAGTCTCATTCATTTGTAGTACTTTTTTCAAAGATGGAAACAATATATTAATGACATTTGAATGTTTTTTAGACACGTTTGCTGAAGCATTGAAAAATATCAATCGAATTCGACCACAACTTCCAGCTGTGTACAGACCAGCTCGTCTGTTTGAAATGCCGATTCCATCGATAATTGCTCCAAATTTGGTTGAAAATCAAGGAAGAGATGGAAATGACGAAAGTGATGATGATGAAGAAGAGGACGACACAACATTTTTTGACACTGATGACAATCTTTCGGGTGATATACCATTAAACGAAAGTGAATCAAATGCTAATGTAACGAATGAACGTCATGGCGACAATGAAACAATATTATCGATGTATGATAATGATAATGGTGGAGGCGAAATCGAAGCAAATATGAACCAGTTGGGTAACAATGAAGAAAAACCCATTTTTTTGCATGTCATATTAGATAGTATTACCTCTGGTAAGATTTTGCCTGTAATTTGTTGTGAGTCTCGGTTAAGTGCATTAAATGAAAAAATAAATTAGATTCACACATTTGATCTGAATTGAATAAAAATTGATTATGTGTAAAAATAATTAAATATTTATGTTAATAAAATATTTTTATTATTAAATTATCGAAATATAAATATTTTTGAAATAAAATAATAAAAACACTTCATTGAGAAATTAAAATACAATAAAGAAAAAAACTATTTATATTAAGTTCGGGTTCCGCTGTTTATTCGATTGGCGTTTGTTGTATACATGTACTGGGTATACAATAAATACATGGGAAAGTTATGTCAAAACTGTAAACGCATTGTTTACATTTTATAAAATACCTTAGTGTGGATAATTTGCAACACGATCTGAATTACGGATAATTGGTTTAATTTAGAAATAAAATGTCACTACAATTGTTGTTTACCGTTTTGGACAATATGAAACAAATAAAAAATGTTCGATAAATAATGGAATTCGATTGACAAGTAATGCAATTTGTTGTTTCTTCAAAAATAAAATATATAAAAGAAATGTACAATCATTGTATTTCAATTCAGAAAATAAAATTCACATTTTTGTTCACTATTGTGTGTGACTTCAGTAAATTAAATAAACTCTTATAATTCACTTGAATAGATTTATAATTTTCATATTAAATAACAAATGAAATGTCAATTTGTATGGAAATAAACACACTAAACAATATGCGGTTATGTTTTTAATGAGTTATATAGTAAACAACTTATGTCAAGTCAGTGTCGCCTGAAACGATTACACAGCAACTACACAGTAAAATAAAATTGAAATAAAACAACGGATTGTTGTGCTAAAAAGAATTGGTGATTGTTGTTTTCCGAGTAAAATGTTTATGAAAATATTGTTTTAGTTATAGCACGAAAATGTTTTTAATTTTTTCGAGTAAATATTTTTAAAGATATTTAATTATTTGGGTTTATTTTTAATCCATTCGGATTTTTGACTATAAAAATCAAAAAACTAATTAAAAAATTCTTTTGGTTTTACAGTGTAAGCTTTCCCATGTATTGTATTGTATACCCAGTACATGTATACAACAAACGCCAATCGAATAAACATGCGGAGACTTAATATAAATAGTTTGTTTTGCTTTAGTTGTATTTTTAATTTCTCAATGAAGTGTTTTTATTATTTTATTTCAAAAATATTTATATTTCGATAATTTAATAATGAAAAATATTTTATTGTACATAAATATTTAATTATTTTTACACATAATCAATTTTTATTCAGATTCAGTATCAAATGTTGGTGAATCTAATTTATGTTTGTTCATTTAGATGGCGTTCGGGAACGTGTTTGAATTTTTTTTCTCACTGCATAGCTCCCTAGAGTATTACTGAGGCCGCCACATCAGAGCTGTTCGCTAACAACACATCACGTGAAAGTCAAACAATTGATGACCCATTGGCCACCTCTACAAGTTTTAAGTCGAGCGAATCTATGTCTTCACTGTCATGCCAAAATGAAACAAATAAGGAGGCATTAGATATTGACAATACAAACATCACTTCAAATAATGCAAGTGGCGCAGTTGCAATCTTCACAATATCCAATGAAATTGATTCAAATATTGGTTCACACATTATTGTCAATGATCAGCAAACGAGCCAGCAAAATGTAGAGACCACTGAAAAAGGTCGAGATTCATGTGTTCAAACTGATTTCGAATCCGTTGTGCCGAATAATAATAACATGTTCAATGAAAAAACTGCTGTTGTTGCTAATATTATTGAGCCGCAACCACCGAACAATATTGCTACTAAAGTATTGGAAACAGTTAAATTTGACGATTCGCTCCAATACACATATGACCCGACCGAAGCTTTAGTTCCAATTCAAGAAGCGCCGACATACATAGTCAAGGCAAATGATGTACTTTGCGGTAATATACCATTCAAGCCAAATGTAAGTGTTAATTCTTCAAAAGTCAATATACTGAAAATCAAATTCATATCTGAATCATAAAAATAACATAATGTTTTAAAACATAAAATTATTTCGTGAAAATATTTGTGAAAATATTTTATTTATAATAATTTTGGTAATTTAGGACATTGGTGATCGAGCATTTCGAGTAGAACAGAACAACAGAAGTGAAGAATTCATTTTACCGGCAAAGGTTGTCAATGGCTGTTTCAAATTCAACAAAAACAATCGTAACAACCAAATGTTGGATAAATTATTTCTGAAGGGCCTAATCATTGGTTTTTGCGGAATAGAAAGTATTCAAAAAGGCGAAAAAATTGAGCAAGGCAAATTAAGTCTCATTAAAGGTACTTGACATTAAGCATGTATTCAGTATTATTGTTAATTTTTATCGCAAAAATATTTTTTTGTAGATTTATTTGAAGTTCGTGTCGGGGAAAACGACAGCCGTCTTTCAGCCTTCAACGATTTATTCCAGCAAGTTTGCGGTGACATTCGTCTCAACAAGTTTTCATAAGCCAAAATTTTCATAAATGGTTAAATGTCACAACAAAACCACATTTTTAATCATGTCTTTCTTTCTATTCCACATTACTGAAGGAACAATTACATAAAAAGCAAACACCGATGAAATACATTAAATGAAATTCAAAATGAAGCACTGTAATGAAAAATGCTAATTCAAAATGAAGCACTATAATGAAATAATTGAAAATGCATTTTGAGCAAATTAAGATTACAAACATGATGTATTGATAAGATATTTTAAATATATAAACTGATCCGTTCCAAATAAAAAAAATATATGGTTTATGTTGTGTTTTGTATTATTTCATTTCTATATTGTTTTTGTTATGTTTTGTTTTGATTTGTTTTTTTTGTTTCATTTGTATAGCAGACAGAAATTTCGCTGTCAAAAATGACATGTGTTTTGAATTGTAGTTTGCGTTAAAGTCTGAGCGCTGCTTTGCTGTATACATCCACACTGCGTTGCAATATCGATATAGTAACGCAACGCGTTGATATATACGGATACGTATCATATCGTTAAGTAATGACTGATAATGAGTGAAGCACACCAGCATAATATTGTTATTGAATCAATCGATCTCACACCAGTAAATGAAGTAACTGATGATTGGTACAATGAAAAATTCGCAGAAGTGTCAGATGGAAAGAATTCCAAATATTATAAAATTGAAAATGACATTCTATATTTTCGTCACGATAAAATACATAAACCTTGTGAGCAGAATTGGAAAATATGTGTACCGGCACAAGATAGACAAAAGGTGTTCGATGAGCAACACAATCATATTTTAGCTTCACATCCGGGTTTCTTTCGTACCTTAAGGCGAATTCAAGACATATACTATTGGCCAAAAATGTATAAAACAATCGAGCAATTTATTAAGAACTGCACATTATGCCATACATGTAAATCATCGAATAAAAACACACGTGCACAAATGGGAAATCGACGCGAAACCGATTTGCCATTCCGCTCACTATCAGCTGATTTCATAGGGCACATGACCTCGTCGAAACAGCGAAATCAATATCTATTTGTTGTCATTGACAATTTTTCAAAATATGTATTTTTGTTGCCTATGAGAGAAGCGAAAGCAATTAAAATTGTGTCTTTCATTGAGGAATACATTTTCTTAAAGTATGGAGTGCCGGAAAAATTTTTATGTGACAATGGTGTACAGTTCATTTCGAAAGATTTGAAATGTTTGATGAATGAATATCAAGTAAAACTATGTTTCACACCTCTATACCATCCACAGGCCAACCCGTGCGAAATTGCGAACAAGGCTATAGTGAACGCAATCCGTACATATGTTGTACAAAAAGACAATCAAAAATGTTGGGATGAAAAAATAGTACAAATTGCGTTTGCATTGAATTCTACTATTCATATGACTACATAATGGTCTATCGCCATTTTCAATCATTTTCGGTAGGAATATAGTTGTGCGAGGTACGGATTATACAAAATTAATTGATGTCAATAAGGAAGAACACCCGAGTGAGGACAAACGAATGGTCATTTTGAATTATGTTAGGGAAAATCTACATAAAGCGTATTTAAGAACTATGGAAATGCATAATAAGCACGCTCAACTACGTGAACTTGATTTGAACAAAAGAGCATATTTAGTCAATCAAAAGTTGTCAAACGCCGGCGATAATTATTCAAAGAAACTGTGTAGAAAATATATACCGGTAATTCTAGAAAATAAAATCGGTACAAACACATATCGCGTACGAAGTGAGGAAGGCAAATTGCTTAGAGACAATTCAGCCAATTTGATAATTCAATATTAAAAAAAAAAAAAAAAAAAAAAAAAAAAAATCAATTTAATTCCGACACAGTGTTCAATTCTCCGCGAATTCACCCGGTCGAAATCCGGCCTGTTGCGATTTTTTTTTTAGTATCAACACAATATCCATTATGAATTTATTAAATGGAAGAAACGATAGAAATAATGAAGAAAAGGATGAATTTGAAATTTGAGAACTAAGTTGAAAAGAATAAACACCAATGGGATAGTGTGCCTTACAATGAAAATCAAGAGCACAAACAATAGCGCCATCTGTTGGTATTACGTATATTTTGTTGAAATTTCCGATACGTTCTTATTCTCTCCACAAGCAGATGACATACGTATTTACAAAATGGCTGACTATTCGTGTTTACAGTGCGATTCATTGTCATTGTCATTCATTAAATTATAATTTGAACATTTTAATCAACTCATTATTAGTAAAATTCATATTTTTTTTTTTATCTCGGATTTCTTATCTTGTCGAAGTAAATTGTGTTGATTTTATCAATATATTTTGTAGGCAAAACTGGCGTTTTGTGTTTCATTGTTATTGCGACGAAATTTATCGAAAATTGGTTTAAAATCATTTTCAACATCACAAATCAAAATGGTTAAGGAATATCATGTAAAAGGTTATGAAGAGTTCACAAAATTGGCTGAAAGCCTTGAAAGTACCGGTGAAAATGTGCACATTTTATTCAGTGGCGGTAAAGATGAAACTGGCCATAGCTGGTGTCCATACTGTGTAAAAGCTGAACCAGTCATTCAAGAAGCTCTCAAACAGGCTGCCGAAAACAGTCATTTTATTCATGTTGAATTGGCGCATCTTCACTACAAATACCCTCCTCATTTTCAGTTTCTAATTTTATATCTGCTGATATTGAGTCTGTACGAAAGAAAAAAATTGGAAAATAAATAGAAAAACTAACCTTATAAATATTATAGAATTATTAGAAGGAAAAATGATTAACAATTTAATCAATTGAAAAAAAATCAATTGAAAATTTTTTTTTTTAAAAAGAAACTAATATTCCGAATTAAAAAATTGTATAAAAAGAAAATATTGAAAAAAGTGAGACAAAAATTCGCTAAAATTTATTTAAATCAACTGAAATTGTTTTTTAATATTTGATGATTTTAAAAAATGTTTGGATATTTGAAATTGAAAATTGAAAATTGAAAAAAGAAAAAAAAAATCATTTAACATCGTTGAATAT
>JAQOWM010000677.1:0-16284 GCA_029041755.1 Resseliella maxima
GCCAACTTCCATTCCTCTCTCTCTTTCCCTCTCTCTCTCTTCTCTCTCTCTCTCTCTCTCATACGAGCAAGAGAACTAGAATTAATTTCAAATATTTGAAAATTGAAATGAAAGAAAGAAAAAAATCTTATGATAGTTGGGAATCAAACTTGAAACCTCTGTATTCCAAAACCAACTTTTTAACCACTAAGCTACATCGGTATATTGGGTGTATGCAAGAATTTTAAAGAATGACAACCAGATGGCGTAACTTATACTGTGACGCATCTGGCCATTCTGTAACCACCTTCGTATTGAAGTGTCATCAATTTGCTTTACTATTCAGTATGTGCATAGGTTTTTACGTAAAATCCGTATTTTTGAAAAATGTCGATTTCTCGATGAAACTTTGATGAATTAAAAAACGGATTGCGGCATTGGATTCGATATTGAAAATCGATTCAAAATTGCGTAGCGTGGAGGGCGTAGTGACTCTATGGGTCAAAATAATCCCAAAAAGGTAAAATTCGACAACACGCGATTTTCGGCCATATTTTCTATTAAAACACATCAAACTATATGTGCCATCTGATAGCCAATTGAAATCTGACCCCTGGTTGGGGGGGACTAGGGGGGTAATTTTCTCCTCCTTAGACCTCAAAATCGCCTAGTAAGAAAAATTAGGGTAAAAAAATATGTCTATGCAATTTAAGGGTATTTGGAGGAGAAAATTACCCCCCTAGTCCCCCCCAACCAGGGGTCAGATTTCAATTGGCTATCAGATGGCACATATAGTTTGATGTGTTTTCATAGAAAATATGGCCGAAAATCGCGTGTTGTCGAATTTTACCTTTTTGGGATTATTTTGACCCATAGGGTCACTCCGCCCTCCACGCTACGCAATTTTGAATCGATTTTCAATATCGAATCCAATGCCGAAATCCGTTTTTTAATTCATCAAAGTTTCGACATTTTTCAAAAATACGGATTTTACGTAAAAACCTATGAAAGTAGCTGAGTATGTGTCATTTTGTTGAAGTGAAAACAACATATTTTTTTTTGTGCTCAAAATATGTCAACTTTTGTTCCTACAGAACGAAATTTGCGAGAATCATTAGTTTTTTGTTTTCATTTGAAGAAAAGTGCAGCAGAAAGTCATCGAATGTTGTGTGAGGCTTACGGGGAACATGTTCCATCGAGTTCAACTTGTGAATACTGGTTTCGACGATTTAAAAGTGGTGATTTTCCTTTTTGAAGATCCATGTCAAACGCAACAAAAACAACAAACGGCCTCTGATAGCGACCAAACAAATGAAAGTTTTATTTCACGATGATAATGCCAGACCACATCGTGCACTCATCGTTAAAAAAAAGGTAAAAGACTTCGAATGGGATCAGCTTTATCAACCCGCGTACTCTCCAAACCTTGTCCCTTCTGACTACTATTTGTTTCGTTTGATGCAAATCGACCTGGCCGATGTACGCTTTCGAAATGTTGAAGAAGTGCGAAAATGGGTCGATGACTGGATAGCTTTAAAAAATGGGGAATTCTTTCGACGTGGAATCCACAAAATTCCTGAAAGATGGCGCGAAGGCATTGCTAACGATGGAGAATATATTGGTTAATGTACTCATTCATTTTATAATTGAAATAAATGTGTGTTTCAACACAAAAATTCTTTAAAATTCTTGCATACACCTAATATACTAACTATATGAAAAAAGTTGGTATTTCTATAGTTTGCAAATTTTTCCTTCACTTCTTGTCGTAGTGTAAATGGCACATACTTTGTTGTTGTTTATTTCGAACATATGCAAAGAATAATATTCTTCATATTCGAGAAAATTTTGCTTCCACGCAATGAAAGAACCGAGAGAGAATATAAAATGGAAACATTCGCTGTCATTGATGTCGCTCTAGCGTATGAGTAAAGGGCTATGGGACAAACGTTCCCGATCCAAGCCAACCCAAACACCAATCAACAATCACAACCCAATCAAAACCCAAACACAATCCAACCAAAAACCAATCACAAATCACCAATAAACAACCACAACCCAATCAAAATCCAACCATAGCCCAATCACAACCCAATCACAACCCAATCAAAAACCAATCACCAATATACAACCACAACCCAATCGAAACCCAACCTGTCCAATATCAATGTCCAATTGTCATAATGATTGCATTAATAAATTTATTGTGTTTGGTTTCGAATGATGATTGCATTAATTTGGTGTGATTGATTTGGAATGATTGATTGGTTTTTCTGCCACTGCGCACACAGACGGGTGATGCGCAGTTTTACTGCACAATTTTGCAGAGAAGAGTTTTCTGCACAAAACAATACAAAATGTGCGGAAAACTGGCACAAATTTGTTCCATTTCTCAAAATTTTTTTGTACCATATTAATTGCCATACATTGTTTTTTGGATAGGATATATCCATAAGATCTCCGCAAGAGCTGGATCTGTGTGTGCGTTAGCCGCAATATAAAACACACACGTATAATGACGTATTGTATCAGCGGGCAACCAAAATTAAATGCACACCTAAAAATATTTACCAATCGATTTTTCACGTTTTTCCGATCGGAAAATGGAAAAAATAAGTGAACTTTGGTCCTAGCTCATTGGGGCCCAGTTCATAGATTCAAGACCTATTGATAGAGGTGTCACTTGCCCAGGCTGGCTGATCCATGGATTCTTAGGATTTGGCCAGGATTCCAGAACTTCCTATATGGAATTTCATATAAATATCAGTGTGCATAATTTTAGGTGTATTTTTATATGTTCTGGAATCCAGGCCAAATCCTAAGAATCCATGGATCAGCCAGCCTGGGTAAGTGACACCTCTATCAATAGGTCTTGAATCTATGAACTGGGCCCCAATGAGCTAGGACCAAAGTTCACTTATTTTTTCCATTTTCCGATCGGAAAAACGTGAAAAATCGATTGGTAAATATTTTTAGGTGTGCATTTAATTTTGGTTGCCCGCTGATACAATACGTATTATACGTGTGTGTTTTATATTGCGGCTAACGCACACACAGATCCAGCTCTTGCGGAGATCTTATGGATATATCCTATCCAAAAAACAATGTATGTTAATTGCAAATACTGTATATTTTTCAGTGATTATCAGAATCAGATTCATTTTTTCCAAAATTAAAAAATTAATTTTTTTCCAAAAAATAAGTAAATTAAAATAAATAATTTTCAGTCTGCTATTTAATAGGCGGTATTCGATAGGATAATTATGCGCACTAATTTTTGTATGAAATTCTATATGGGAAGTTCTGGAATTCAGGCTAAATCCTGAGAATCCATGGATCAGCCTAGGCATATGACACTTTTATAAATAGGTCTCGCAATTTTGTTCGCCACAGGGCAAAATCCATTTATTTTTCCCATTTTCCAATCGGAAAAGCGTGAAAAATCGATCGAAAGATTTTTTTCTCCTTTGAAATGCAGATTTAATTTGATAAGTCAAAAATAATTTTTTCTCATTGAATTTAAATGTGCAAATAGCGCCTATCGATCTATTAAATAGCAGACTGAAAATTATTTATTTTAATTTACTTATTTTTCGGACAAAATTAATTTTTTAATTTTGGAAAAAATTAATCTGATTCTGATAACCACTGAAAAATATACAGTATTTGCCATTTATATGGTACAAACAAATTTTGAGAAATGGCACAAATTTGTGCCAGTTTTCTGCACATTTGTGCCAGTTTTCTGTATTGTTTTGTGCAGAAAATGTTTCTCTGCAAAATTGTGCAGTAAAACTGCGCATCACCCGTCTGTGTGCGTATGTACTAATCGGACCTTTCAATTTATTTTTAATTACAAACTCAAGTGAGCTCAGAAGAAAAAAAACACCAAACCAAAACGAAACGGATCAATAAGATATAAGCGTGAGCAGGTTTCCAATGGAGACCATTCATTGAAATAACCTTCTTGTGATGTGTGAAGTGTGTTGATTGTTGTTGTTCGGCATTTTTAAGCAATCGGCAAAAATGAATTTATCGAAATAAAATATTAACAATGACAAAGAATCATCATAAGCGTAAAATTGTTATCGCCAAAGTCTCACACAGGCACACGCACAGAAAGAAGAAGAAACGATATAAAACAACACGATGAAGATGAAAAAAGCAACATAGCAGAACAGCAGAACAACCAAATTCATTTAGATGCAAGCAGACACTTGGTTGTTTTGTTTTTTTTGTGTGCTCTTTTTCATCTCTTTTCTCTATTTGGCCGTCATATGCTTAATAGTTCGCCTGTAGTAGTTTTAGTTTGATTTGTATTTATTCGATTGGTTGCATTTGCAAACCATTACATTAAATTAAGTATATAAAAATCTACAATGAATATCCACGCTTCAAACCATTCGAATATGAGATTCATACATGTTGTTTGATGAGATGTCAAAATATGTTAAACGGCTCATGAACCAAGCCACTCTCTATCTGTGTGCGTCTAACAAGATATGTATATTCAGACAATAGATACTACGATGTACGGTGTGTGTGTGTGTGTGTTTTGATTTGCGTGCACAACCAACAAATATGAATGTGATAAATAATCAAATGCGTAATGAAAATATGCTAGTTTTTTTTCTTTCTTGTTTTTCTTTATATTTTCAATGATTTGATGCTTTTCAATTGCTACTTTCGCATCGTGAACAAACCTAATCGATTCATAACGATCAAAAGTGAGAGCATACGTTTTTTTTTTTTTCATTTGCAAACCAATTGGAATAACTTTCGTTGCAAAAATAACAACTTATTTAACATATGAATTTTGTTGATTTTTGTTTCTCTTCTCAAACAAAACACATTTTACAGGGCTCACACAAACTGACGATATAACTTCATTCTTTTTAAAAACTTGTTTATTGAATTGGCAGTTTTTTCTTTGGTTTGCCACCACATTATGGTGGTGACTATAATGCTTTGTGCTTCAAACATGCAGCTTCAAAATCGATATGAAATCGAGATGAAAGCATTCACTTAAATTTAATTTTGGAATTTGCCTTGAAAGTCACACTTAGCAAAAAAAAAAAGAAAAACACAATACAGAAATTCTAATCTCGAACATATTGAATGTCTAACCAAATTGGTCATGGAACTAATCTAATCGGCTGATTCTTTTCTACTTGCCACTAATCATTTAAAATTTGTTTCTCACCTCAACCTGTTGACTCATCAAACAATTTTATTGTTTAAATATGTATTTCTCGCATTCCAACTGTATATTTTTAAATTGAAATGCGCAAAAGATTTATATGTAAATAAGCTGATATATTTAGTTATGATTTTTTGCAAGAGAGAGAGAGAAAAAAAAATTTTTAAACAAAAACAGCAACAACAATAATAATGACCGAACGAAAAAAGTACAATATAATAATGGGCCAAAGAAATGAAGAGAAAAAAAAATGAAAAAAACAAGCAACATACAGTTTAGTGAACTGAATTCAAGCTGCTCTGTTAAATGCTCAATCTTCAGTTTATCCGTATCGATGTCAGCGTACTTATTCGGATCTACACTTGTCTCGACAAAACAAGACATCATGTTTATTGTGAATTCACAAGTGATTACAATCACAAATTATGTTGATGGGACATTACATCTGCGGTTCGCATATGAATGCGAATTGTTTGCGCATTCTGTGAATTTGTTGTCATCTCTTTTGCTCTCTCTCTCTCTCTCTCTCTCTCTCTCTCTCTCTCTCTCTCTCTCTCTCTCTCTCTCTCTCTCTCTCTATCTCACTCTCTCTCTCTCTCTCATTCTTACTCATAAAATTATGTCTCTTTCATTCTTACACATATACTCGGACTCTTTTACCCCCATTTGTTCGTTCGCAATCTTTCGTTTCCGTTCATCCATACACATCGTACAAGAATTTGAAAACTATACACAGTACTTAAAATTCTAATACTTCTATACGAGATTCCATATAGTGGAGACGCCCATACGTAACTCCATATAAACGTATTATTTTTATATGTATTTCCAGTAACTTTTTCAAAATTGACAGATCCAAAAAAAAAGCAATCAAAAAACATAACCAAATTTAAAAAGTATAATTTCTTGAAGCAAAAATGAATTTAATCTGTTATTTGTGTGAAGAAAAATTGTGTGATAAATAAACAGTACTTTGTTCATGGATTTTAACTCCGAACATCGAAAGACCTACAAAATAAACGATCAAATGCAGTAGATATTCTAACAATGATTTTCATATTTTTGTGGAGAACCACTTGCTACCTTTATCAACGAACTTTTTACAATCTAATTCATCTTCACTTAAAGTGATGAAATTTTTTTCATCTTGATATTTAACTCTTAAAATATAATCCATTTTTACATTTTTCACGATAATAAACACTGTATAATTTTAAATATTCACAAACAGCAAGCATTGTGAAACACAGTAAACATAGAAATGTCATGCGTTTCATACTTATTCGTTTATTGGCAAATGACGTATGAAAGTAATACGTTTATATGGAATTACGTATGGGCGTCTCCTCTATATGGAATTTCATATAGAAGTATTAGAATTTTAAGTACTGTGTATACTTCACATTATGGATAGCTCTTTCCAACTGTATATTTTTAAATTGAAATGCGCAAAGGATTTATATGTAAATAAAATTGCTTTAATTTAGGTTTTATTTTAATCCTATTCTCTTCAGTAAATTAGTCATACATTTTGGCATCCGATCGGACTATAATTCATTCGGATGGAAATAATTAGCAAATTATGTTGTAGCAAGTGAATGTGAGTACGTGTGTAAAGGCGACAATATGCCATTTTTGTGCGTGAAGAAAGATTTTGGCGCTGGAAAAAAAAGAGGGAAACGATTTATTATCCCTTCAGTATCAAAAGACTATGACAAGTGTACGATTTCACACTCGCTAAACAAATATGATAGATAAAATTGATGAGCATTTAAAATGGCATATAAAAAAACAATTCTAAATTCATAAACAATTCTCCACACAACTACCTAACCAACACAATAGAAAGCAGCGTGATTCAATTTTTTTTCTTCTGTTACTTTGTTCTTCGAGTCTCAAAGCGTTCACACCATATTGGAAAAGGCTTCATAAAAACAATTATGATGAAAACTATCATTTCAAACACATCGAAAATCGGTTGAAAAAAAAACTCGAAAATTAACAGTAGTTTAACAAAAACAGCAACAACAATAATAATGACCGAACGAGTGTATATTTTGTTTCTTCGTCACATTTTTCAACACTGTCCGCAGATCGTTTAAGTTTATGAACTGTGTGTTTCTCATTTCAAACAAAGTTTTGCACAATTTTCGACAAATTGTCGCACAGCTTGTTCAGATATCTCGGTCTTTTTTTCCTCTTGGTTTACTCTTTTTCTCTCTTTCTCTCTCATCTTTCATGTTTACAACGAATGTTCCTCTTTAATTTGTTGAATTGGCTCTCTCACAAAAGAGATTGACACAAAGTAATTATGAAAAATCACCAATGTATTTACATTTTCAACGTGATGTGCCTGCTTTATCCAGTTTTGGTTTCAACAAATAATTGTTTGGCAAATCAAATTCGTCAGTGTGAAAAAGTTGAACGTCATATTTTGACATAACCATTTTATTCCCGCAAGAATGTGATGTCTGAAATGTATAACATCTTACTTTCTCTGTAAATTAATTTTTATTTAATTTTAGCGAGTTCCGGTGTGCGCTCGTTCTCTCTCTCTCTCTTCATTTCTTCTCTTTAAATCGAAATAAAAAATGCATTGAACGGTAATTTTCATTCTCCGTTGTTAGAAATTTATGAATATTATCAAAATGATTGCATGTGGTCTTGGTTCGGAACGTTTTATACGAACTTTTGGTCGATTCAATCACAGTTCTATGAGTGAAATCGACACGTGGCTCATAAATGCGCGCCAAAATCATTGTATGCTGTATGGTATATACATGTTGAGATTTTGTCTGTGAAACATGTTCGCGCGCACACTTACTCCGTTGTTCAATGCAAATACATACAAATGAATAAGACTTATACAAAACATGCAACAGCATGCTTTCTTTGACTCTCACTTTTCGCGCGCACACTTCTTTGTTGTTCAATGCAAATACATACAAATGAATAAGACTTATACAAAACAGCATGCATGATTTTGACTCATCTCATCTTTCGGTTCGTGAAACAGAAAAACTCGTGTTTTTGGACACCGACCGAAACAGTTGCTGTTCAGTGGTTATTGCATTCGGATGCAAAATTTTCTCGTACCGAAAAAAAAATCGAAATACATTTGTGCCTTTTTTGAAATAACTGGATTATTGGATTTAAATGAAAGTTTTTCTTTTGGACATTTCATTTTTTTTCATTACTTAAAGTGATTAATCTTAGTTAATTTGATTGCAAAAAAAAAACCAGTTAAAATTTGGTTTTATGTTTTTTTTTTCTTTTTTAATTTTGTGCTAGTGCTCATTGCTGTGCTAATGCGTGAGAAACCGTTAAAACTAAAAGAACAGACTGTAAATCAGCACCATCGACAAACAATTTGGAATTTTATCCAGTGTCTCGATTTTTTTTTCTTGTCATTTTTTTTTACCGAAATATCTGGATTTTTTGATTTAAATGTACGTTTTTCTTTTGTGCATTTCATTTTTTTCTTATTTCTTACCGGGTTAAACAAATAGCGTCCTAAAAAACCCAATATTCGTCCTAAAACCCCAATATTTGTCCTAAAAAACCCAATATTGTATGTAATTGATACATTTTGTAATATTCAGGATACAGAATCTCATATATTGACCACTGCACTACCAGTTGTTGGTCCACAAAATAACGGAAATGTCAATGAATCACGTGAAGCAATTGCAAGGTATGTATTCTAATTGTTCAAAAATCGAAATCGTACTGATTTCCATTGATTTCAGTTTGCCACTAACTTCTTCGCAAAGCAACAATGACAATGCCACACAAGTTGATGGAACTGGTGCTGCTTTAATGAGCAATGCTGCGGTTGAATCACGTGAACCAATTGCAAGGTATGTATTCTAATAGTCCAAAAATCGAAATCGTACTGATTTTCATTGATTTCAGTTTGCCACTTACTTCTTCGCAAAGCAACAATGACAATGCCACACAAGTTGATGGAACTGGTGCTGCTTTAATGAGCAATGCTGCGGTTGAATCACGTGAACCAATTGCAAGGTATGTATTCTAATTGTTCAAAAATCGAAATCGTACTGATTTCCATTGATTTCAGTTTGCCACTTACTTCTTCGCAAAGCAACAATGACAATGCCACACAAGTTGATGGAACTGGTGCTGCTTTAATGAGCAATGCTGCGGTTGAATCACGTGAACCAATTGCAAGGTATGTATTCTAATTGTTCAAAAATCGAAATCGTACTGATTTCCATTGATTTCAGTTTGCCACTTACTTCTTCGCAAAGCAACAATGACAATGCCACACAAGTTGATGGAACTGGTGCTGCTTTAATGAGCAATGCTGCGGTTGAATCACGTGAACCAATTGCAAGGTATGTATTCTAATTGTTCAAAAATCGAAATCGTACTGATTTCCATTGATTTCAGTTTGCCACTAACTTCTTCGCAAAGCAACAATGACAATGCCACACAAGTTGATGGAACTGGTGCTGCTTTAATGAGCAATGCTGCGGTTGAATCACGTGAACCAATTGCAAGGTATGTATTCTAATTGTTCAAAAATCGAAATCGTACTGATTTCCATTGATTTCAGTTTGCCACTTACTTCTTCGCAAAGCAACAATGACAATGCCACACAAGTTGATGGAACTGGTGCTGCTTTAATGAGCAATGCTGCGGTTGAATCACGTGAACCAATTGCAAGGTATGTATTCTAATTGTTCAAAAATCGAAATCGTACTGATTTCCATTGATTTCAGTTTGCCACTAACTTCTTCGCAAAGCAACAATGACAATGCCACACAAGTTGATGGAACTGGTGCTGCTTTAATGAGCAATGCTGCGGTTGAATCACGTGAACCAATTGCAAGGTATGTATTCTAATTGTTCAAAAATCGAAATCGTACTGATTTCCATTGATTTCAGTTTGCCACTTACTTCTTCGCAAAGCAACAATGACAATGCCACACAAGTTGATGGAACTGGTGCTGCCATGGGGTTATTTACTATTGAATGACTCTACCGAATGTCAAAAGTACTAGCAGGTACTTTGATCAATTTTAAATGTACTAAGTGAAGACTGTGAATGTAAAATGTGTATCAATTTACGCGTATACTGTGGCTTCGTTGATATATGTTTGTGAAGCACACTCACACAGAGAGGTGCTTTGCTTTGATGTGCGCGTCTTGTGGTGCGATACACACACCGATTTTAAATGTTGTAATTCAGCTACATTCACACAAACTGAAATGTAGTAACGAGACTCTGTGTGTGTGAGTGTGCTTCACAAACATATATCAACGAAGCCACAGTATACTCGTGAATTGATACACATTTTACATTCACAGTCTTCACTTAGTACATTTAAAATTGATCAAAGTACCTGCTAGTATTTTTGACATTTGGTAGAGTCATTCAATAGTAAATAACCCCATGGGTGCTGCTTTAATGAGCAATGCTGCGGTTGAATCACGTGAACCAATTGCAAGGTATGTATTCTAATTGTTCAAAAATCGAAATCGTACTGATTTCCATTGATTTCAGTTTGCAGCCAAATTCTGCACAAAGCAGCAATGACAATACCATACACGCTGTTGCAACAGGTGCTGCTACGATGAACAATGTTGGGGTAGTCAATTTTGAACCAGAAAAATATACATTGACTAATTTCAATGTAAAGGGGCTGACTGAACCAATACGCTCCATGTTCAAATTGGTAGGCCAAAAATACAAAGATGAAATACAAATTGAAGCAAAATCAGTAAGAAAATTATTGTCTAAATTGCTATGAAAATTATACATTGCAATTGTCAATTTTCAGAGTGATCAACCAATCTTGGGAATCGATTGTAAGTCAGTGGAAATCAGAAATAGTTCCACACTTCAATGTTCATTGCCAAAAACATCGAAAAGAAAGCATTGTACAATGATAAATGACAGTGTTGACCCAATGACAATCTCTCAAATTGAGCAAATTGAAGATTCTAATGTTGAATTCTCATCAGAATGCAGCGTGCCGCGAAGAGAACAGCCAATGCGCATTGCAAAAGTTTCAACGCCATTAAATAAAAGTGGAAAAAGCAGGAAACAACCAAATCAAAACAAAAAAACACTAAGTTTGAAAGAAAAAATTGACAAAAATGCTCCCAACAACGCATACATGGTCAATGAAGTGATCTTAGCCACTATACCAGGCTTTTGCCCCTGGCCAGCACGGATTAAGAATATACACGGTGAAACAATTCTAGTGGAATTTTTTGGAAGCGGACAGTTGTAAGACAATGTTGAAAATCGTTGCGTTTTTATTATTAACATCTACTTTTTTTTCAAGAAATCCTGTTCGATCTAAAGCAATAACTAGATTTGAAATTAACACTGTCATTCCACTTCTAAAGAGGAAAGGATTCGAGAAAGCAATGCGTGAAGTTGAAATCATTCTAAATGTTCCTGAAAATCTTTCTTTGTTTAAACGTTAAATTGTAACAGTATTCTAACTTTCAGTTTAGCTTTATTATTTTATCCATTCCAATTTAACAATGTTCAATGCTCAATGATCTGTAGTTATCATCTTCAATTAACTCAGTAAATCGTCTTTTTGATGACATTTCTTCTATAACATGTGAATTACTAATGAATTATCGTCACGAAAAAAAAAATAAAATAAAAATTGAAGCCACAGCTATGATATGTATCAGATTTATTCGGCAAAGAGTGCAATGAACCAGCAATAAATTCCGTAGAAATTGTTTTACAGTTTTGAGCAGGTCAGTTTTGTTCAATCTCAATGCGCAATGTTAAACTTGAATTTAAATTACGGAAGTGCACATCAATGCATATTCGCACCAATAGAATTTTGTGCGTATACTTGAGTACTTATACTTGAGGGGTTTGGAGCAAAAATGGCCTTTGAGAATTTTTCGTGCAAAAGTGTCCCCGACCTATTTGATATCAAATAGGTGAGCTAAATGATACCAAATAGGTGAGCTATTTGGTGCCCAACATAAATTTAGCTGCCAAATACCTGAGCCGTTGGTCTGCACACAAAATTCGAAAAAAATAATTAAATTTTTTTTTTTCCATTTTTATGTTATTTTTCGTATGCCATTTCATAGATTTACATAAAAATGGAAAAAAAAAAAAAAAAAATTTCGAATTTTGTGTGCAGACCAACGGCTTTCCGAGAGTTTCATATACGTTTCCCATGTAGATATGATGAGATATTGACTCCCTAACCATATCTACATGGGAAACGTATATGAAACTCTCGGAAAGCCGTTGGTCTGCACACAAAATTCGAAAAAAATAATTAAATTTTTTTTTTCCATTTTTATGTTATTTTTCGTATGCCATTTCATAGATTTACATAAAAATGGAAAAAAAAAAAAAAAAAAAAATTCGAATTTTGTGTGCAGACCAACGGCTTTCCGAGAGTTTCATATACGTTTCCCATGTAGATATGATGAGATAGTCAACATAGCTAAATGATATCAAATAGGTAAGCTAAATGATATCAAATAGGTAAGCTAAATGATATCAAATAGGTGAGCTAAATGATATCAAATAGGTAAGCTAAATGATATCAAATAGGTAAGCTAAATGATATCAAATAGGTAAGCTAAATAATACCAAATAGGTGAGCTAAATGATATCAAATAGGTAAACTAAATGATATCAAATAGGTAAGCTAAATGATACCAAATAGCTCAGGTATTTGGCAGCTAAATTTATGTTGGGCACCAAATAGCTCACCTATTTGGTATCATTTAGCTTACCTATTTGATATCATTTAGCTCACCTATTTGATATCATTTAGCTTACCTATTTGATATCATTTAGCTTACCTATTTGATATCATTTAGCTATGTTGACTATCTCATCATATCTACATGGGAAACGTATATGAAACTCTCGGAAAGCCGTTGGTCTGCACACAAAATTCGAAATTTTTTTTTTTTTTTTTTCCATTTTTATGTAAATCTATGAAATGGCATACGAAAAATAACATAAAAATGGAAAAAAAAAATTTAATTATTTTTTTCGAATTTTGTGTGCAGACCAACGGCTCAGGTATTTGGCAGCTAAATTTATGTTGGGCACCAAATAGCTCACCTATTTGGTATCATTTAGCTTACCTATTTGATATCATTTAGCTCACCTATTTGATATCAAATAGGTCGGGGACACTTTTGCACGAAAAATTCTCAAAGGCCATTTTTGCTCCAAACCCCTCACTTAATACGTATACTTAAATACTTACAATGCATTGACTATGAAAATTTAAATACAATGATCGTTAAAGTTTCAATAGAATAGAAATGAAATATTGATGAAAACAAACTCAACAAAAAGGACAAATCAAACATCCGTCGATGAACAACAAATGATATTGCGTATTCGATTACACGTTTTCAGTATGTGTTTTTATTTTTCATGCTCGATTATTGAAATTTTTTTGAAGATGATTTTTGATTAAATTTCTATTTAAGGCGATTTTTGTAATTTATTAGGAGGATTTTTGTATTTATTAGGACGATTTTTGTATTTATTAGGGCGATTTTGGTAGTTTTTTAGGGCGATTTTAGTAGTTTTTTAGGACGATTTCAGTACTTTTTTAGGACGATTTCAGTAGTTTTTTAGGAAAACTTATCATATTTTCTAGGACGAATATTGGGTTTTTAGGACAAATATTGGGGTTTTAGGACGAATATTGGGTTTATTAGGACGCTATTTGTTTAACCCTTTCTTACCTAAAGTGATTAATCTTAGTTAATTTGATTGCAAAAAAAAAACAGTTAAAATTTGGTTTTGTGTTTCTTTTTTTGTGCTAGTGCTATTTGAATGGTTCGTGAGAAACCGTTAAAAGTAAAAGAACAGACTGTAAATCAGCACCATCGACCAAAAATTTGGAATTTTATGCAGTGTTTCGATTTTTTTTTTACCGAAAAAAAAAATTTACATTTGTGAACCCGCTCGAAACATCTGGATTATTGGATTTAAATGTAAGTTTTTTATGTAAGATTATGATTGCCTTAATTCAGTGTGTTTGCGTACAGTGTGATTGGTTTGGAATGATTGAATGTGTGATTGTGTGTGTTTGCTTTCGAATGATGATTGCATTAATTTAGTGTGATTGGTTTGGAATGATTGAATGTGTGATTGTGATTTGAATGATTATGATTATGATTATGATTATATGTTATTTGTTTTCAGGGACATTGAGAACATCATGTATGATGTTCAAGAAATTGCTCAACGAAACAAAAAAGCTCTAGCACGCGTACGTCTCGAACGTATTCAATTTATCGACGAGCAATCAAATGTAGAGCAATCACAACGTATTGACAAATCAAATAAACGTATCGACGACGAAACAGAGCAATCAAATGTAGAGCAATCACAACGTATTGACGACGAATCAAAGCAATCAAATGCAAGCACAATCCCACAATTAATGGAAGGTATCGAAGAATCAAATGAAAACATCGAGGCAACAACAACCCCACAATTAAGTGAACAACTTATAAACCTTCCAGAGCAATCAAATTCAGAGCAATCAAATGCTACCACAATCCCACAAACTATCAACCTTCCAGAGCAATCAAATGTAAGCACAATCCCACAATTAATGGAAGGTATCGAAGAATCAAATGAAACCATCGAGGCGGGGACTTTCATACGAATTTGGCGCCCTGAGGCAAAATTTTCGCAGCGCTCCTATTTCTAAAAAAAAACCTTTTCATTTTTTTTTTTTCAAATTTTTCAACGTAATTTTATTTTTTCAAAATTAAAAAGTACTTATATTATTCTTGCTTTGGATTTGCAAATTCTATAACCACCTCATCATAATTAATAGGTTTTGCCAACTCTTCTTCGATTGATATGATCGCCAAATCACTTAAACGGTCTTGACCCATTGAATTACGTAAATACCTTTTGATTAGTTTTAGTTTTGAGAATGATCTTTCACCGGTAGCAACACTTACTGGTATTGTCAACGGAATTCGATAAGCAATGACTGTATTTGGAAGCATATTTTTTAAGCCATTTTTTGCATTCATATTTAAAATGTCAACAACTCGAACAATTGGTTTGTTTGCTTGTTAAAAATAGCAAATCTTTTCATTTTTTTTCATTTACGATCTGGACAAAATGGGATTTTTTTAAACATAAATTGTACAAACAATTAATCGTTGAGGAAGAGAAAAAAAAGTATAATATATATCGTAAATGTAAATAACACAGAATGTATTAACAGAACATTTTTTATTACTAAAATACTTACTTTAAAAAAACATGAAAAGATTAACTTTTTTAATTTTATATTTGCTTTAAAAAAAAAGAAGATTTGCTTTTCAAAAAAAAATAAAATAAATATGTAATTATGTCATACACAATTGGCTAGCGCCCTTGGGACATTTTCAAATACAATTTCGTATTGAATTTTCAAACGTTTGCGCCCTCCGGGTGCTCGCGCCCTGAGGCAATTGCCTCATTTGCCTCCACGTATGAAAGTCCCTGCATCGAGGCAACAACAACCCCACAATTAAGTGAACAACTTATCAAACTTCCAGAGCAATCAAATGCAGAGCAATCAGATGCAGAGCAATCAAATGCAGAGCAATCAGATGCAGAGCAATCAAATGCAACCACAATCCCACAACCTATCAACCTTCCAGAGCAATCAAATGCAGAGCAATCAAATGCAAGCAATATCCCACGTATCGACGAATTTCAATCAAATGAAACAACAACCAAGCTACAATTAAGAGCTGGAAGACGTGCTAAGCGCACATTCTCTGATCCATATCTTCGTTTTCAGCCGCAAGCATCTGTAAACGAAGAATGGCCAGCGAAGCGCAGCAAGCGTGTAGCCAGCAAAATAGCTACAGAGCGGTTGTTGTTGTCGTCAAAGCGGCATTAATATATACAATGTATGTGATTTCAACCAATAAACAATAAAAATCACTTGAATGAAAATATGAAATGTGAAAGAACATTTTCGTAATAAAATTGATTACCAAAACTTATGATTGCCTTAAATGTTTCGTTTTGATTAATTTAGTGATAGATATTTTGACTAATTTAGGTTAGTACGTTTGTGATCATGATTGCCTCTATT
>JAQOWM010000163.1:0-18331 GCA_029041755.1 Resseliella maxima
GAGAACGGTCCAAAAATGTATAGTCAGCAAAATGATTTCACATGCATTTTTGTTATCCATCTCTGGCAAATATGCACTGAAATGAATAATGTGAGTTTGGAATAAATGAATGAGTGATTGTGAGCATCTTAGAATTTTTAAATTTTCAATTTTGACCGAAATATGGAGAAATTTTTTTTGCATGAAATGGCTATATTTCCGCTATCTAAAGGTTTTTTTCCGCTTTTGAGAGGTGATTCTGGAGGAAAACTTCAATGGCGGAAATTTTTTTCCGCTAACTGCAGGTTTTCCACTAAATAGAGTTTCCGTTAAGTAGAGGTTTTACTGTATGTCAAAAACATGTGAAAAAGAATCTAAACCGAAAACACCGATTTATCTTTCAAGTAGACGTGCTCGGCCCATGATACAAAAAATGTCTATGCAAGTCAAATCTCAAATTAAAGAAGAATTTAAAAATGTCGAATTCATGAGTTCAACTTCTGATATTTGGACGAGAAGTAATCGCTCATTTATAGCGGTTACTGTTCACTATTTCGATACAGATTTAAATTTAAAATCCAAATTTATCGCGTGTGAACGTTTTATGGGAAACCATACAAACAAGAATGTCGCTGAAAAATTGAACACGATTTTCAGACGATTTGACATTCTTGAAAAAGTGTTTTTCATTACAACCGATGGGGCAGGAGAGTACACCACTGCTATCAAGTATCACGGTAATAACAATCGATTAAATGTGGCACTCAATAGAGATGTGGATATGGAATGGTTGGGTATGCGCGCCGATCCATATTTCGAAGCAAGCGCCAATTCAACACAAAATATAGAAGAAATAATTGATTCTGATAGTGATAGTGATGTTAATGGTAGCTTCATACGTAATGTGAGCGAATTATCATCAATGCCATGCAATGTTGCTTTGTCACCGGTTCATATGTGTTTGATGATCGTAATATCAATGATTTGCCATCCAGAGATATATCAAATACGAATGAGAATGAGACGACTTTTATTGTGAAAGATTTGTTCTTAGATGACGATGACGATGACGATGGCAACAACGTACCCGAAGATATAAATGATTTGTTACCAAACCTCAACCGAATTAGTTGCTCTTCTCATTTATTGGACAAATTGGGTAAAAAGGATGCATTACGAGCACGAGCTAACCCAGAATATGCAAAAATGTATGATTTGGTTTTCGGAAAATTGCACACCATTTGGGCGATCAAAGATTCTCGATTGTTTGCCGAAATTTTTACTCAAATAACTAAACGAAAAATTGTTGGACCTCATAGAATTCGTTGGTCACAAACATTCGATGCTGTAAGTACATAAAAAATATATACTGAACTGAACAAAATGAGCTCTTTTTTCTGTTCGAATGTATTAAATATGAATGTGTTTGGAATTTTTCATTTTTAATTTATTTATTCACTATTCCTAAAGTGAATGATTCATTAATACATTCATTTTATATTACTTGTGTGAGTGTTGAACTATGATCTATGAATTGAAACGATTTATTTTTTCTTTCATGTATTGCAGGTCGTATTCATAGTAACTATTGATCGAGTTTTGTTGAACAAAGCGCCTAATATATTGAAAATTGATCTCCTCACCGACGATGATATGGAATTTTTACAGGAGTATCTTGCTATTATTCGCCCGGTTGCATTAGCATTGAAAACACTCGAAGGCAATTCCCATACGTTTGGTGTGTATTATTCAACGATTCTTAGTTTACAGTGCAAAATTGGAGAGATCGTATTTTCGAAATTAAAATATTGTGAAACTTTAGCTATAGCAATCAAGGATGGTTTCGAGAATCGATTTAAACATTTATTAGATTTATACGATCCAGAAGGACGCTCGACACCATTGTTTGTAGCAATGATGACGAATCCAACATTAAAATTGAATTTCTTGGGTTGGTCATCTATTCCAAGTCACGTTTCGACCATAGCAAGAAAATTATTGTTCAATGCGGGCAAAGATGTGTTGCAAAGTGAAAAGACAATTGATGCTACTGTGACAGAAACGGAAAAGGATGTATCCAAGCCAAAAATCAATGAAAATTCAGGTACTCGAACAAAAACGAAATCGAATATCAAATTGTTTTATTGTCAATGGTTTCAATTTGATATCCAAATAAAAGCATTCTCTTACTTCTATTTTATTTGAAAAAAATAAATTCTTTCAGGAGTTGGATTTTTTGGTTTGTTAAAAGAGAACGACTTTAGTACTTCATTGATGGCCACATTTGATTATAATGCGGTGCCGATTAATGAAATTGAGAAATATCTGTGCTGCACAACTACAAAGGATTTCGATAGTTTGAAGAATTTTCCAACAATTGCGAAAATATTCAAAAAATTCAACTGTATTAGAACCAGCGAAGCAATTTGCGAGAGAATGTTCAGCTATGCAGGCATATTAAGTGTTTTGGGTGAAAAAAGCGATTCGTATTTATTCTTCGTGTTCATCATATTTATTCTTCGTTTAGTAGAGTATCAAATCATTATTAGTTATTATTTGTGTTCGAAATTGGGCTCAGTAATGAGTGTATCGTTTGTGAATGATTACAATTTATGGGCATGGGGCAATAGCATTATGAAGATGATGTTTATATTTGGTTTGGGGTAATAAATGTTTATTTTGTGTTCCTTTATCGTTTCCCATTCAAATGGATTTTATCTTTGTCCAAATACTAATTAGGATGTTCTTTGTTTTCTCTCCATAGGAATGATTATGACTGATAAACGTGGCAATTCGACAGACGAATTTTTCGAAGATTTACTATTACTTCATATGAATGAATGGTGGCTGATTGAGCAGCATTTCGGGGTTGAATTTTTTTTTTTTAGTTTTTTTCATTGTATTTCAAATAAAGTGTTCAACTATATTATCTTGAAAATGTAAATTCAGAAGAAATTACTGTTCAAAATCAATTTCACAAATTAATAACTAAGTATTTAACAATAATTTTCTTCATGAAAATTATCAAGTGATTACCTTTCAATTCATAATCATTCATTAAATATTAAAATGGTTTTAATTCATAAAGATTAAAATAAAAGAAAAAAAAAAGGGGAAAAAAAAAAAAAAAAAAAAATAAAAAAAAAAAAAAAATGTATTATTTATTATCTATTATCGTTATTAAGTTCTTAGCGACAGTTTCACGTTTAATTCGTTCTTCAGTTCGACCAATTGCATCTCTTTCAGCTCTTATTCAAATTATCATAATGCATAAAAAAAATGTCGAGCTAAGTAATTTATTAGCTTCAGTTCAAAATAATATTCGATATGTTAACACTTTCAATTCCTTATTTCAAATAGTTTCATACATTTTAAACTTTCATTCATTTTAACCACAAATTCATTTTCTTATATTTTCATCGTAAGTCGAACGAGACACTAAACATTGACACAAATACGAAAAACAATATGGCTCGGATTGTAGTAAATGAATTTCATGCAAGAGACAAAAAGATAAAATCTAATGAAATTTGACGAAAACAATTGAATAAAAATAACAGGGAAAGTTTCGAATTTAAAACAAAAAATTCCGTTTTTAAAATGAAAATATTTGTTGAAAATTGAAAAAAAAACGACCAAAAAATGTCATTATTACTAAATTAAATGAAATGAAGTTGGTTTGTGTCATTTGATGCGGAAAAAATTGGCGATATTATCATGAAACATGTTAATAATTTTGTTAATATCTATTACTAAAAATGTTAATATTTATTAATATAAGTGTTAATATTATTAACAAAAAAAGTTAATACCGATATTAACAGCATGATATGTTAATATTATAAAATAGCACGTAAAACTGTACAATAAACACATAAACAAATAAGTTGTCTAATTTAGAGTGATTTTGTTTTCATCTTTTTAATTGGGCAATGCATCTTAGATTAATCTGTGTATCGTATATAGGTGGCGTTCATCTAGGAGACTCACTTTTTCAATCACACGTCTTATGATTGCGTACGTCAAACGTACCAGAGCTCTTATCGTATCGCTCTTGGATGAAAGCCAAGCGGGCTTTAGACGGATGTCAAGATAAAATTTTTTGCATGAGACAACTAATAGAGAAATTCAATGAGAGAAGCAAGGACTTGTATGTGTGTTTCGTAGATTTACAAAAGGCGTATAATTGTATACCGAGAGCTAATTTGTGGTCAGTGCTGAATGAATACCGTGTGAATGGTCCCCTTCTGGGAGCAATTAAAAGTTTATATAGATGTAGTGAAGCGGCGATAAGAGTGGATGGTGAACTGAGTGAATGGTTTGAAGTGCAAAATGGTCTCCGATAGGGCTGTACAATTTCACCGCTGTTATTCAATATTTATATGGATAAGTTGATGAAGGCAGCTAAAAATTATCTCCGCTCTAGCATACGTATGCTAGAGAGTCATCTACGTAGATGACCTGGTGCTGTTTGGTGGTTTTGAACAAGAAATTTAAAACAGAAGGAATTTGAGCAGCGTAGAGTGAATGGTAACAAGGTGAACAAGGTGGTTCACAGCGTAGATCGCATGTTTTTAACCAGCGCGAGCTGAAGTGGCTGATATGAAAATATTGCGTATGATTTCGAATGTATCGCGTAGGGACCATTGGGAGGACAGAATTAGAAATGAGAAAATTCATGAGGATTTGAATGTGGATTCGATAGATGAAGTAACAAAAAAGTCAATATTAAGATGTTTTGGACATGTATAACGTATGAATGAGTATCGTTTGCAAAGGTAATTTTGAAGTTAATCCACTGAAAAGGGAGACCACGAAAACGATATTCAGATTTCGTGAAGAATGATTTGAATGAAAGAGGGTATGACTAGAATAGGGACACTCAAGACCTGGTTCTCGACAGAGCATGCTTAAGAAAAATTGTTAGAGGGCTACCATTACTAGACAGAACAGACGCTGAAGGGCAATAATGGTCTATAAATGATTGTTGTTGTTGTTGTTGTAAGAATGAATTCAAAGAGACTGTGTATTGACTGAAAAAAAATTGGTCCCTTTGAGTACTCCTGACTTGACTGACTTGACATTTACAAACCTGAAATTATCCATAAGATGGCGAAACTTCTTTACTAACTCTTGAAAATACATATTAGATGGGAACACTAAACTACCGTGGAAAAATGTTATTATTGAATGTATTTTTTGTTGTTATTTGTATGTTGAATACACTGAATAATAACATTTCTCCACGGAACATTTCTACATGACATTTTTACTCTGTTCAAATGAGGATACCGACACACCCGTTTTTCGAAAAAAAAGTTATAAAATGTAACAGATTTCTATTATTCTGTATATAAATCTATTTATTAACTATTTTTACGCATTTCAGAAAAAAAATATTTTATTTTATTCGAATTTTTCGACTTTTTTCGATTTTTGGCATGTTTCAAGTGCGAAATAAGGTTACCGACACTTGACGTTAAAATCACATTTTAAGAAAAAAAATTAATTAATATTTTGTATGCCTTCGACATCATATAATGCGAGGATTCGACGAGGCAGACTGTCATACAGTGATTTGATTTTGGGCTGAAGTTGTTCCAAGCCGCCTTGATGCCCGCAGTCAATTCGTCTTTGTTGTTGTATTGCCGGCCATTTTTGTAAACTTCACGAGCCAAAAGTCCCTAAACATTTTCAATTATATTCATATCTGGTGATTTCGTTTGCCAATGAAAAGATGTAGTCCATGCTCTTGGAAAAAGGGTACAGTTGACCTGGCCGCATGAATTGGCGCATTACCCTGCATTCATTCTGTTGGATATGAATGACAACGGCATGTTTTTGAGGTAACCAATGGCGTCCCAAACCATGACCGATCCACCGCCAGATTGACGTGAACTGAAAATCTTTTCTTCGGTGCGCAAATCATGCCAATAATAAGCAAATCCATCTGGACCGTCTAAATCGAACTTTTTTTCGTCAGAAAAATTTTTTTTTTGCCATTGATCTTCCCAGCGTAGGTAGGGTCTAATGCGAATTTCTTTCGGGCCGCGACATTGTCTTTTGAAAGCAACGGCTTGAGCTTCGGCTTTTGGGGTAACGTAGTACTGGGGGGAAATATTATTTCTGCTCTAGCATACGCAGATGACCTAGTGCTGTTTGGTGGTTCGGAACAAGAACTTCAAAACAGCATTAGCGACTTAGAAACGGCGTGTACGAACTTCGGAATGACCATAGCAGTTCAAAGACACAGGTTATGCATATAGGGAAAAATCGGAAACAGATCAATTGTGTGTTGGATGGTGGTGTGCTTAAACAGGTGTCTCAATTCAAATATCTAGGCTGCATCTTCTCTGAGGATGGTAAACTGAATAGGGAATTTGAGCAGCGTAGAGTAAATGGTAACAAGGTTGTTACACAGCTTAGATCGCATGTTTTTAATAAGCGCGAATTGAGTAAAGAGACGAAGCTGATTATTTATGGGTCAATCTTCAGACCAACTATCACGTATGGAAGCGAGAGCTGGGTCGATTCGAACAATTTAATTCATGATTTAGAAGTGGCTGATATGAAAGTATTGCGTATGATTTCGGGTGTATCGCGTAGGGACCAATGGGAGAACAGAATTAGGAATGAGAAAATACGTGAGGATTTGAATGTGGATTCGATAGATGAAGTAGCAAGGAAGTCAAGATTGAGATGGTTTGGGCATGTACAACGTATGAATGAGTGTCGTTTGCCAAAGTTAATTTTGAGTGCTGAAGTGAATGCGCCGAGAAAGAGAGGCAGACCACGTAGACGATATTTAGATTCGGTGAAGAATGATCTGAATGAAAGAGGGTATGACTGGAATAGGGAAACTCAAGACCTGGCTCTCGACAGAGCATGCTGGAGAAGAATTGTTGGAGGGCTACCATTACCAGACAGACCAGACGCTGAAGGGCATTAATGGTCTATAAATGATTGTTGTTGGCTTGAGCTTCATTTTCTTTGTGCTGTTTTGATCCACTTGAAATTTTTTTCATAATTGAGGAGCTGACTTGAAACTGTTTCCAGCACAACGGATTAATTGGCGTTTTTTGGCGCTTGTGATCGTCAATGCCCGGCGCGTCACGTAATTTTTTCCGTATTTCTCTCTATTTTTGAGAAAATTTCCGACCACAACTCTACCTCGGCCAATTTTATTATAATATTTTAGGGTCGAAATTTTGGCCTTTTCAGCCTCACTTTGCCTCTACCCATTGTTGAATGATCGATTTACGGAAGACAACTGCATCATAAATATTGTGAAATAGCATCGAAAGTGTCAGTGAGGTGCATAACGGTAAATTATGACAAACACAAACCAAATCAGTGAAAACAACATTGACTTTTGAGCCGAAAACATCAAGGGTCGGAACCTTATTTCGCACTTGAAACATGCCAAAAATCGAAAAAAGTCAAAAAATTCGAAAAAAATAAAATATTTTTATACAATTTTTTTCTGAAATGCGTAAAAATAGTTAATAAATAGAGTTATATACAAAATAATAGAAATCTGTTACATTTTATAACTTTTTTTTTCGAAAAACGTGTGTGTCGATATCCTTATTTCGGCCACTATATATCCCGAAGGGATTCATTCAATTTCATTAATAAATCACAATAAAATTTGGATGATTTTCGCAAAATACAATCTTTCCAAAGAATATGATCTAGGATTTGTTGTGATTTCATCGGATTTAACAGGTTTTGTTATTTCAACAAAACATCACTAACATATTTAAATTTATTCAAAATATTTCAAATCATACAAATCCTACAAATCTTTCAGATCACAAATCATTACTAGTCGATACAGTCTAGTATGTCATTTAGTTTTGTTTTTTACAAACATAGGAAAAACAAAAAAAAAGCAACGTACGATATAAAAATAAGTAAAATTAAATTGAATATTGTATAAAATTTTAATTTTTTTGCTATCTGCTTTGCCGAAACGCATATTAGACAACTAAATAATGTATTGAGAGAAATTAGAAACGACCACGACAAAATGTCGATATTGCAATGCAACTATTATTGCAAATGATTATAATCTGCTGGATTTGACACTGGATTTGACATTGAGATGATGGATTTGTAATATTTTGCAATGATTCGTTGATTTCTGACGATTTATTTGAATTTCAAAAAACTAGTTGAGATTTGAATGAACATTTTTTGGTTATTTCCCCCTAGGCAATTGTTTTTTTTATTTTTTCATTAAATTTCTCCTCAATAGTTCTTGAGTTCAGGTCAAATCCGAAAAATCTATTGAACAGCCAAAATTCCACCGGATTTGTACTGACAGTATCACTGCCTTTGGAAATAATGCTTTGCTCATTTTTGTGTTTTTCCTCTTTGATACCAATTTTTTTCATTTGGAAGAAAGAGAGCGAAATTCAACAAAATTCTTTTTTTTTTCAACAAAATTCTAAAAACGAATTGTTTTGAATGTTTTATTACTTTAGGTTAGTTCATGAGGATCTTATGATCAGGATCAAATAATAATCAACTTATATAAAATAATTCGTTTTAGGGTTTTTTATTTGAAAAAAAAAAAAAAACTATTCACATTTGACGGTTTTATATCTAATTTCCGATTTTTTACTTTGGGATGTTTTCTTATCTTTCTCAATTTCAATGTGTTTTATTATTGAAAATGTTTGACATAAAAAAAACAACAAAAATACGCAAAACTCAATATTAAATCTAAACCAAGCCATTATCAAGTCGAAAATTTTAACTTGAAATGTGACGCTCACTGTGTACAATGATGAAACTACTATTTGGTGGTATGACTCCGGCTTTGAGTGCGAGAGGTCAAAGGTTCAATTCTCGGTTGAGCTCAATTTTTTATCGATTTTTTTTCATCTTAATTGTTGGTGAGTCACCAATGGTGACTTTGGATTTTTTTCATGTTTTAAAATGATTTTTCAGTACAAATTATTATTGTTCCATACAATTCGAAGAAAATATTGCAGACCAAACAGAACCTATCTTTGCGAATTGAACGAAAAATCCTTTCACATTTTTATTATAATAATTTAAACGCAAAATTTTTTTGAATGAAACACTTAACTTTATTTTTTAAATGGTTTAATTTTTCTATCACTTCGTCAACTTGACTAAGTTTTTTTTCAAATGTTTCATTTCACACCAACTTACATTTGGAGTAAAAATATATGTCTCATTCAATTCTCGGCCAATAGCTTACACGAAAACTAGCTAAATTCATTATTTGAGCTTAATTTGACAGCGGAGAGAGTGTGCGCTCATAAGACGTGTGCATAAAAAAGCGAGTCTCCTAGATAAACGCCACCTATATAACGATACATAGATTAATCTAAGATGCATTGCCCAATTAAAAAGAATGAAAAAAAAATCACTCTAAATTAGACCACTTATTAGTTTTTGTTTTTAAGTAATAAAGTATGTGAATAAATTTTTTTTAATGTTTTATTTATTTATTTATTAATTTTCGACTATTACACTTATTAAGTTAATCACTCAGATGATCATTTAGAAAGCAAGTCAAGCTGATTGACTTTAAAACAATGACATATTTTTCTATGGTATTGTGATTTAGAGTTATGTCTAAATAAAAACTTCAATTTTAAATTCAAATGCATGGCTATTCTGATACATAATATTTTTCAAATATTGAGTTTTGAATTAGTCCAACATTTCCATTCATTAATTGATTTTTATATTTATTGATGTAAAAGAACTCATATGAATTTAACTCATAGAAATTATCAACTATTTTAATTAATTTTAAGAATGATGTGTCAATACTATGATTTGATTCTATAATATGATTAGCAACACTAGATTTGTCAATATTGTTATTTTTTAAATAATGCAGATGCTCTTCGAATCTCTGTATTATTATCCTTCTTGATTGTCCAATATATTTCTGCTGACATTCTTTACATGATATCTCATAAATCCCCGATTGATTATTCTTTTCAATTTTATCTTTTGTTCCCCCTATAATATTTTCCAATTTGAATTAACTGCACTTGCTGATTCTGATGTTCTGTTTAATAATTATTCGTATATTTCACAAAATAATTTTAATTCACTGAACACTTATAATTTCCCTCACTATTCATTACAATATATGCATTGTTATTGGTCATAGGCCATGCCAGCATTTTGGTCTGCCATGACAGTATTCATTATTTTTTGATCGGCTATGATAGTATTTTGGTTCGTCACAACAGTATTCATTATTTTTTTAGGTCTCCATTTTAACGTTATGCAGATGGCATACATTATGAATCACAGTATTGACAGCAAGACTCTCCACGCATGGTCTAATTGTTTGACAGTTACATAAATAAAAGGGAAAAAATGCATATATGATTTATATGATAATTATCCATTATTGAACTGATAGAAGACAAACGGAATATAAGTTGAAAATGAATGCGGTTTATTTATTTTTGGCCAATTTTCAGCTATTTTCATTATTTTTTTCTACGCTTTTTTCAAATATCAACCAATTCACAAATGAATGTATGGCTTAAAACATATTTAATTGAAGCAAATTGCATAGAAGTTTTTTCTTTGTTTATTATTATTATTATTATTCGGCACAGCATTTCATCGCCAAAGGTGGTTTATTAAAAATAAATAAATTAAAATTTACACTATAATAAATACAAATTGAATGATTCAACATTTGCACCGATTAACAATCTATTGCCAATCCTAACGATCTCGGAACAAGTCACTGTGATTATTAACTACAATACTGAATCGTATAGAAGTATTCAATATACAGATCAATCAATCAGTCTCATTTTAATTACATTCGAAGTTCAATCTTACATCATATCTTGACTCTAGGAGGATTTAACTACTCGAAAACCGGCAAAAACCATGCAGAACTTGTAAGAAATCTACACAAAATGAATGAACTCGAATTTTAATTTTTAACTCCATTTAAATAACATGTACAAACTCGTACGAGTTCGAGTTCAACTTTGCATGCAAATAGGCGCGAGAGTCAGTTGTCAGTTGTCAGTCTATCATTCGCTCAAAATCAAACTAAATATACCAACAACGAACTCGCAAAACCTCGCAAGAAATTGGACGCACTCGTGAGACATGTTTCCCCCTAGTCTTGACTTTAGAAATACAAATTATGATGTAATTATTGATTATTTTGATAATATTGATTGGAAATTGTTGTTGTCTGGTGACTCACTTGATGATAATTTGAATAATTTTTATTCTTGCGTCAATGATGCGATTGATATGCATATAAAAATAAAAAAGAGTATCAACACATCCAAAATGGTTTGATTCTAACCTAATTAATTTGAAAAATAAATTAAATAAATTGCGTAAGAGGAATTATTTGCGTAATTCTTTGGATTATAACCATATTTTTAGAACTGCTCGTACAGAATATAATCGTTTTTCTCGTTTGGCTTATAATGATTATAAAATCGAGATAGAGGAACTAATTTCTGATGATCCAATGGAATTTTTCAAGCATGTTAATGCTATTAGAAAAACCACGAAAAAGTGTGAAAGCCTAACGAAATGTATTATGGTAATCAAAAGTCATGTAATGGTAGTGAAATTGCAAATCTTTTTGCTGATTTTTTTGCCTCTGCATATACTCAACATTTGAGTTTGTCTGATTTTTGCAATGTTAGCAGTTTTAAAGTAGTAGAAAATATGTGTCAAAAAATCCCAAAAGTTATTGGAATCTGGTCCTGATAATTTACCTAATTTGTTCATTAAGAAATGTATTATTTCTTTAATCAAGCCAATTTCTATATTACTTGATTTCTTATATATTTTCGGTTTGGCTTATGTTCCTGATATATGGAAATCTTCTTTTGTTAAGCCAATTTTCAAAATTGGATCAAGAAATAATGTAGAAAATTACAGAGATGTTGCGTTGCAAACTGTAATTCAAAAGATTTTGGATTCTATAATTGCAAAACATTTGAATTTCCATATAAAAAATTTAATTGATTCAAGTCAACATGGTTTCATAAGGGGAAGATCAACCATTACAAATTTTGTGGAATTTACTTCTCAGACCTTGAATAAGTTGAGACCTCATGATCAAACAGATACAATTTATATTGATGTTGCTAAAGCATTTGATTCTGTAAATGTTTATCTTTTGATGCACAAATTGAATATTATGGGTCTGAACCCCCAAATTTTGGATTAGGTCGCATCTTATATGAATGGTAGAAATCTAATTGTAAAAATTGATAAATTCAAATTAAATCCATTTGTATTCTCATCAGGTACAGGTCAGGGTTACCCTATTGCTGCAACGTTATTTATATTGTTTGTTGCTGATCTACCATTTTTTGTGCACATCACCATGGTGATTCGGCGATTCATTCATTTGCGTATGATGTAAGACTTTCTCAACACATAAATTCAATTGATGATTGTTATGTTCTTCAAAAAAATTTGAATAATGTTGCTAAATTTTTTGAATTGTATCAATTGAGATTGAATGTAAAAAAGACAAAAAGAATGATATATCATAGATTTGGTAATTTTATTGACTATAATTTTACCGTTGGTGATTCCGCAATTGAGAGAGTTGACAAAATTAAGGATCTTGGTATAATTTTGGACGAGAAACTTAATTTCAAAGCTCACATCGAATTTGTGATAGCCAAAGCTAAATCTATACTGGCATGGATCAAACGCTTTGCAAGGGAATTCAATGACCCTTACACAATTAAAATTTGATTTTTTAGTTTCGTCATTCCAATTCTAGAATATGGTTATCAGGTATGGAACACTCGCAATTTGGGTCAAATAAAACGAATTGAATCTGTGCAGAAACAGTTCTTGCTGTATGCCTTGGGAAGTTCAAATGGGGCAATGGTTTTCATCTTCCAAAATATGAGCATAGGTTGCTGTTACTTCAGGGTGAAATAAGTTCGGATGTTTTTTTGGAAAAGATTCAGTTCAGGATTCCTTATCATTCTGTCAGGAATATTCAATTTTTGAGAATTCATTCTATCAATCATGGTTATCAAAAGTATATGCCATTTTATTTTTTAATTGAAACGTTTAACAATAATTGTAATGAAAAAAGGCGACTTTCGAACCAGTTTGTTATTGACTTTAATGTCAGTTCTGATATGATTAAGAAAAGATTGAATGAATTGTTTAAACCTATAGATTAATCATTGTTGTTCCATATGATCTTGATATTGCAGTTTGACAATCGCAGTGACTTGCTTGAAATTGTTAGGATTGGCAAGCATTGTTGAATCGGTGCAGTTTTTGAGTAATTTTGAATGTATAAATATAAATTGTAAATTGTTGAGTACTTTTTCTAATTGAATAAACCACCTTTCACGAAGAAACGCTATTTGGTGCCGTAATAATAATAATAATAATAATAATATATGTAAATATTGTAAGAACTTTTACATAATTTGTACATAATTATGGCATAATTGGTACATAATTATGGCATATACAAATTTACTTTGTGCGATTTTGGCCGTTGAATTGTTACGGAGCCCATTAAGTCCATGTTTTCTCAATATTGTTTTCAATAAAAAATTGTCACAACAATAACAAAATTCAAACGTGAAAGATTTAAAGTTTAATCATGAAATGTTATTCACTTCAATGGATCATCAAATAATAATCTTCAAAGCGTCAGATACATATGTATCTTCTATGTATTTTAAAAACTTTTAAAATTGTATAAATCAAAAATATTTATGTGCTAATTCCTAAAATAAAGTTAGAATAATTTACGTGTAACAAATTTTGGTACAGATTTTTCCGATTCTAAAATTTCGGTATATTTCCGTCTATTGAAGCTTGGCTTTGATACTACAATGCCGTCAGAAAGTTTAAGACCACCTTAAAAAATCAAGTTTTTTGATATTTTTTTCGTTCATTTTCATAAAAAATTGATATGTTTCACCTTTGATTGATAGAACTCAGTAAAATGAACAATTTCTAATCGGTTCAATTTGAATAATCCTGCGTAATGCATAAGTTGAACCGAAAAACGTCAAATTTTGGCAATTTTTTTTTATGAAATTCCAAGTTTTCATAGCATATGCGGTTTGATTTGTGGAAAAATTGTCCAAAATGGATGAGAGACAATCCGAGGAATCAATCGCAGAATAATATAAATTGGGAGATTATTGAGATACACTGCATGGTATAGACGCATCTTCAATTATTTGAAAAATAAAAATGAAGTAAAAAAAGAACAAATATCATCAGAATTGAATGCTGCTAAACTTCGATGGATTTAAATTATTCCAAGAGAACATTCTTACATCGGAATAGAAATGATTCAAAGAAAAAGTGAAAAGAAAAATCGTTTGTCGAAATTGAATACATGATATTGATAACTTTCTTCGTGTTGGAGGACGATTACGTTAATATAACGACCGATATTGCCGAAGAATAGTCATTTTACTGAATTAAAAATTCAACGTGCACATCAAATATGTCTCCATGCTGGTAATCAACCTACATTGGCTGGAACTGGAAGAAGTGTTTGGATTTTAACTGGACGACACATTGTTCAATCAATCATAAAAAAAAGTGTTACTCGTCCCCAAGTCAAAGGAATAACAGCAAAATAACTTATGGCTAATTTACTGTCATCAAGAGTAACAGTCGGCGGGAGACACCTCCAAAACATGTTGTTGAACGCTTCAACTGCCTCTTCAGCGCTCGTAAATCGTTGACCACACACTTTATCTTTGATGTTCGGGAACAAGAAAAAGTCATTGGGTGCTAAATCAGGACTGTACGGTGGACGACTCATTAATTCAAGGGGGAAATCACTCTAAAGTAATTTGTAATCGAGAAACTAATCGAGATAGTAATCGACTTGTAAAAATCTCGATTACTTTTCAAAAATTCAAAAGTAATCGGGATTTTTACAGGTCGATTACTATATCGATTAGTTTCTCGATTACAAATTACTTTAGAGTGATTTCCCCCTTGCATTAATTCGATGTTTTCAGTGGTCAAAAATGCATTTGTTTGACGAGATGTGTGAGAGCATTGTCATGATGAAGAATGTTTCTACAGCGCTTGTTTCTTTCCTTCATTTCATTGAACACTTCTGGCAAACAAATGTCATGTACCACTCAGAATTAACCGTTCTACGTTGCTCAATTGGGAATTGTGGAATTGTTGCCGCATAGATCCATGATTCATCACCTGTGACGATGTTATACACGGCTTTTGAGCATCCGCGGTTGTATCTCATGCGCATTTTTTTGCACCAATCGACACGAGCCTTTTTCTGAGCTGTCGTCAAATTATGTGGAATCCAACGGGAACAAATCTTTTTCACAGCTAAAGGTTCATGCTCCCTTATCAATTTTCCACAGCATGAATGTTTTCTGGCAAAACCACTGATTTTGGGCGACCTTCACGAAATTCGTCGGTGAGAGTGACCACGATTGAATTCATTGAACCAGTTATAAATTGTATTGAGGGTTGGTGCTTTATCGCCAAAGGCCGAATAAAGACGATCGAAACACTGATGTTGAGTGAGATGTACTCGAAAATCGTAAAAAATCATCGCACGATATCGTATGACAAGACGTTCTGAAGACGTTTACCGTCAAAAATGTTAAACTTTACGAAAATGACAACGATTTTCATCTGACACCACCGAAATGTCCCTATTGAAAAAATATAAATAGCAATCGTATAAACTAAAATTGATTTTTTTTCGATGAAATAGTCATCCATTTTGAATTAATTTTGATTCACGTCGTATTCTATAGTCGACACGTATGTATGGAATAATCGACACTTGTGTAATAAATATAAATGACACTCGCTGTCAAATAGACATTATTGTTGAGTGTTGATTATGGCAAACTATTTTGAGGTTTTTGCCTTATTCGAGTGTTTTATTTTTCGTGTAACAATGATTTTGGTAAAGCAACTAATATCAAATATAATATTATCTGTATTGAAAAACTTCGTTAATTCATTGAAAAACTTCGCATTCAAATTTGATATAAAAAATAAAATGGATCTTCACACATCGGACAATGAAAGGTCAATTGACAAATATCATTTATGATTGTTTAAAGGTGGTAACACCTTTGACAAACTAAATTATTGCATTTATCTCGAAGGGGCATAATGATGCCGCCTATTGTATTTTATGTTCAAGAGAAAATAAAGATTCAGTTCTTCACTGACATTCAAGAGAGCAAGTCGTTTCATTTGTATTATCTGTGTCAAGAATATGTTCCTGTTTCTATCTCATTCTTACATTTGAATAAAATTATGGGCAATAGCATAATACATTTTTTGTGATTAATCGAGATACAATACTACAACATGCAAATACACTGACAGCTGATCTGTGGACCATTCACAATACAAACGAGAACTTGTATATTTGTGAAATGTGTTTGTATGTATTGTCAATTCTATGATCGCAATTTATCAACAGTGAAAAAAAATGCGCATTTTATCACAACGAACATTCCAGATGAAATGGCATGTAAAACCATTCACCAGAATTGAAAAAAAAAATTTTAGGTTTTTTTCGATCTTCAGCGATTTTCGATTACTCACAATAAAATGTTGTATGAAAACTATGGAAAGCCATTGGATGTATTTGTTCGTTGTATTTAACGGACTCACGACAACGAATATTTTTTGTTATCGGTTATGGATGCCTGTTACAAAAAAAAATTAATTCACAAATCGAAGAAACATACACACACAGAAAACATGTTGATGAAAAATCAACGATATGTTGATTTGAAGCTCAAAATCAACCAGAGTTGATTTAAAACTGCGAATGTTTGATATTTTGAAATCAACATTCTCAATTTGAAATCAACCATAGTTGATTTTGAGCTTCAAATCAACATATCGTTGATTTTTCATCAACATGTTTTCTGTGTGTGTACTCGTTTTTATAAGTACGCCAAACATGCAAAATACATACTCTTGTTTAACTATATTCAAGTAGAGTGAAACTTTCTCTTATTTCTGCACGAATCGATCAGAATACATACTCTGAAGTACAGCTTTACCGTTATTAAAAAAGTAGTATGATATAACATAACATAACCATAATATAATCAAATATTATTTATTTTGGCCGAACATAACATAATAATAACGTTAATAAGATGCTAACATATTAATAACATAATATGTTATAAATATGTTTGGAAAATCTTATTATTATATTCATAACATAATCAAACATAATACAAATAGGAAGCCTTGGAATGCAGGCCAAATCCTGAGAATCCATGGATCAGCCTGGGCAACTGACACTTCTAGTTGATAGGTCTTGAAATTTTTTTTACTATAGTCAAAAATTAATTTATTTTTGCGTTTTTCCTACCGGATAGCTGAGAAAAATCAATTTGAAATTCAACGTGGGTTTCTTTCCTCTTTGAAATGCAATTGAGAATAAATTTATCCGAAAAATCATGAGACTTGGTATTGTATTATGTTTGATTATGTTATTAACATAATAATAAGATTTTCCAAACATATTAATAACATATTATGTTATTATTATGGTGGAATCTTATTAACGTTATTAAGATGAATAGTGTTTCAAACATAACATAACATTAATTATGTTGGCATTAAAATAATCATAACATAACTAAAACGCAAAGCTGTACTCTGAAGTTCCGGTCATTCGTGCAATGGTTTCAAAATTATTATTACTCTCATATCGTAATGAAATTATGCGTCCTTTTTGGACATCTTAGAGTTTTTTTTGTCGGTCATTTCGTGTAAAACAATCCATGATAAATAAAATGTAAAAAAATCAGAGCAAATGTATTATTATATGCATCAAAGAGAACTAAAATGGAATGAAATCATAGTTTTGGGACTTGCATAAACAATAAATGTTACCGTTATATAGTGACAGAGTTTCCATTGCAAAACTGTATGCATGATAACATTGCCGATATTCTGCAATAGCTTAGTAATAAGATCGACAGAGAGTGATTGATTGATCGATCCTTTTCTGATCATATTAAGCATATTTACATCATTTATTGATAATAACCAACACAAAGAAGAATTACCGAAACATAATGTAGCGATCACAATGTTTTGTAAGCATGTGAATGTAGTAGGGCATCAAATATACACAATAAAAAAATATTGCGCACAATTCAGCCCACACTGAGCATTGCAATGGTAAGACAAGCGTACGGATAAAAGAGATAAAAATAGGAACATATTTTTGTCACCGACTATACATTTGGTCCAATCAAATGTGATTTTTGTTTGTGCGAATTTTGTGCGAGAAACAATCAAATAAATTAAAAAAAGAAAA